>JAKSZP010004087.1:0-171181 GCA_022478985.1 Massospora cicadina | reverse complement strand
AAATTTTTTTCCGTTCCCAAAGTGTCCATCTGTCACTTGGTGACTCAGTCAAGTTGCTGATAAAATTTTCAACCTGGGCATATTGTTCTGATTAGTTGGCTCAGTGTATATCCGCTATGTCCTCTTGAATTTGGCTGGGGTCAATGGATGATTCTGCATGTGCCGCCACCTCAGCTGCTGCCCGCTTGTGGGCTTTTTGTGCCACTTTGTGTTGTTTGTGTGTAACTGGGTCCACGATGGAGTAAAGTCCATCTTCACCACAGCGGAATGGGTGGTGGCCATCGGTCATTCTGGCGAAATTTTCATTAATTTCATCCATGGCTTCCTCACATTAATCTGCTTTCATTAAGCCTTCCTTCATGGGGCATGCGTGTTCCTTGTGTCACAATGAACCACAGTGAATGCATATAGTTGGTTCGCGTACTAATGTAATTTGGAATGCGGATGATTGTCCCCCATCTGAAAAGTGAAACTCTGCTGTGTGGGGGATTCTTGATAGGTCATCTTCCACTTTGGGGAGCGGGTTAATCATGGTGATAGCTTTGCCTGTGCACAGGGTTGGCATCAGGAGAAATTGTTGTAGTTCAATTTGCACAAATTCTCCATAGGCTACAAGTCCTTTGCAGAGCTCCTCCTCAATAACCTTATGGGGAAGGTTGGTAGGGAGCGAGTTAAAGGAGATAAACAAAGTTTTTGCTTTGTTCCATCTGGTGCACGTGGTGCACACTATTCTTTTGCCCTTGGGAAGGGCAATTTTGATGCAGACTTTTGCGGCGGCATCTGCTTCTTCAGCTGTTTTGAAACCTATATTGATCCAGCCATGGCCCATGTTGTTGGTGGCGACAGATATCAAGTGGGGAAAAGAGAAGGCTGTGCCTCACATGTCTTCTCCCACAGGGTCAGGGACTCATCCCCTAGGATGAGTCAAAGCCCAACTACCACCTTTGATAGGGGTTGGTTATATTTTGGATGTCCATGTATTGGTCTTGTTTTATAGTAAATACCATAAATCCAGATGGTGTCTGAGTTTGTGGTTTCTTGGTCGCTTGGGTTCCTGGTCCCCCTCCAGGGCGTTTCTTGCCCTTGGGTGCACCGTTTTGCGCACCTCTTGACACTATGCTCACCCAGGTTGTATTAGATTTATTAAAATCGCCCATCTCTCCTGTGTGATTATCAAAATTGCTGTTCAAATCAAATCATAGTAACTAAAGTGATTGTTATTGGAAAGAAAAGCTATGAAAACCCCTCCTAAAACCCCAATTCAATAATATAATATAAGTACTAATGATTGATATGACCATAACAACGATTAAGCATTAACTAACCTAGCCAGCAATCAAAATACTCTTCAAAATTTTGAAGCACAACTTTAAAACTTTAGAAACTTAAAATATTTGTTGATGGAGGCTTTCATGTACTCCCTAACCGCCAAAATGATTTGGCATCTAGTCAACAAGACTTCAGAGGACACACCAGTATAAATACCAGTTCTGATGACTGTGCATGAATTCACAGATAATGCCTTAGAGGAACCTCCTTTTATACCCTTTGGTTTAACTTCTGATGATAAGAGAATTACTTAACCTGTTTAAAGAGAGTAACATCATTTGTATAAAGTTGAGTGAGACAGCTACCAAAACTGAGCAAACTGATTTTAAAATTTTTATTAACTGAGACCATTGATGTTCCCATGCAGCCACATGATCCACAAGGGGCACAAGGATAACAAGAACATTCATAGCAGCAGCCACATTCACAAGCAGGACAGAGCTTCATACAATTTAGTAAAGAAACTCATAAGATCTCATAGGATCAATAAATTAAACTCATTTGGCTCTGAATCCAAGCAAGTGCATATTTGCATTATTAGAAAAGCTTAGTTTTATAATTAAGTCTTATTTCAAATAACCAAAATCCTACAACACTATGTATTTCCATTGTCATATTAATAAAGTAATGTCTTTTTGCAGAATCTGTGACAGACATTTGCCCTCTCAATTGCAAAAGAAGAATGTCTTGGGTCAAAATCCACCAAAAAGGGGAAATGTCAGCCATTTATGAGTTTATAATGAAAATAAGAGCGATTTTAATAATAATGATTCCATCAACTAAAAGACCCTGGTTGATTCTCAGTGGAACCCCGCTAATTGGGGTAACACCATTTAAAATCCTGCATGGGCAATAAATGTAAAATCAAGCAGTTAAATTACTTTGACTGTTAACTTTTGGTGGATATGACTTGTTTCTGCTGAACGAGTTGATTTGGGTTTAGCCCACTGAGCAATGGCTAAACGATGTGGAGATCGTTGGTCCTTTCAATTAAACGTAATAAACTTATATAAAATATGAGGCAATCGCCCCAGCTACGCTACTTTATTTAATATGATATCACCAGTAGACCCTCTCTGCTTTCACTTCCTATTTACTACTACTCTCTTCTTCCTTCTTCTTCTCTTTTCCTCTTCTAAAAAAACTCCCTGACTTCTCTCTCTCCTCAACCCTTAACTCTTGGTATTATTCAACAGATCTGACACATTTCTCTTAGTCAATCTCTATTCACTATCAGTAAAAATTTCGTTCAATCATTGAGACTTCAACGGAATTTCCTGGATTACCAAACTCTAATGGATTTGATCAATTCACCTCGCATTTCTCTAACCTATTACTCGCCCTCAGAGCTCACTTCACATTTAATTTACAATCCACTGGAACACTAGCTTATTGCTCAGTCATATTGAAATCTTGACATTACCACCCTTTGACTGGATGATAAGCGCCTACTACTTGTAGGACCAAAGGAGCTTCACATGTACTCAGTTAATTATTTAACCACCCACAGGTTCCTTAATGGTGTAGGCATCAACCCCAGTCTTCTCAATGATCTCAAATGGTCTGCTTCATATGCTGGTGAGCTTGTTCCTTCTTCTGAACCCATGTTGTTCATGAAACAGGAACAATTCCCCTACTCTGAACTGTGGAAGACTGCTGCGTCTACATTGATCATCTGCATGATCCTGAATCTTCTTGGTAAGACTAGTAGAATATGCCTTGGTTTGGAGCTTAATCAGCATGTTCATTAAGGTAGACAAATAGCTGTGGGGCCCGACTCCACCAGTATCCTCCACACAGGAGTAAAGCAATGCAGGTAGCGCTGGATGTCGTCCATAGAGCAATTGGAATGGACTCTTACCAGTTGCTGAGTGGTAGCTGATATTGTACGTGAAGACAGCAGTGGATAAAAGGGTGCTCCAGTCTGACGGCCGCTCGTTTACAAGCTTGTGTAGAATATTTACCAAGGTCCCATTGACCCGTTCCACCATACCATAAGATTCAGGGTGGTAGGGGGTATTTAAAACCACGCGGATTGCCATGTACTCATTCAACTTGGCCAATATATGTGATGTGAAATTGGTTCCGTTGTCCATTAGGATAAATTGCAGACAACCATGGAGCTGTATGACACACTCCAGGATGAACTTGGCGGTAGTGACAGCCCCCAAATCCTTGATATCCCTTTCTTCCACCCATCTTGTCAAATGGTCAATGGCAACTATTATATATTTGGAGCAGTTTGCACCAGTCGGCAGAGGCCTAACCACGTCTAATGAAACTACATGCCATGCAAACTGAAGCTTAACTAGCTGGTAGGTGGTCTTTCAGTGGAATGGTTTCTCCACTTGGAACTGATGGAAACAACCAACCGTCTCAAGCATATTGTAGTGCATACTCTCCCAATAGTAGTGGGGTCACAAGAACTCCAGCATCTTTTTCAACCCTCCATGACCTACCGCTCTATGAGCATCCATAATTATTGCATGCCTGGCAGAGGGTTTTGGGAAACTCAGCATTGATTCACCAATCCACTTATATAGTTCCCCGTTGTGCAAGAAGGTATCCTGCCTAAGCCCATATAACACTTTGATCACAGGCAACAGTTCATCGTGATATTTGCCCACAATCATCTTTTCATACATTATGTCCGCCATATTCGCTGTAATGGTGACCATGGATAATTGGGAAAGATAGTCCGCATTCTGATGCTTTTCCCCTTGCTGATGAATGATCTCAAAATTATACGCTTGAGCTTCAAAGCCCATTGCGCGAGCCGCCTACAGGTTCCTTCAGATTCTGTAGATAGCGCAAGGAGGCATGATCCATTACCACTTTGAATTTCACCCCATGGAGGTAGACCCAGAATTGTTTATATGCATAGATTACTGCTAAATGCTCCTGCTTGGTCACGTTGTATTCCGTTCAGGGCCAGTTGAACTGCAGCTGCAATATGCAATGGGGTGCTCCACACCGTCATTGTCTTTTTGGGATAACACAGCCCCTACAGCGGAAAGTGAAGCATCCATTTGCACAATAAACTCTTTTTAAAAATTGATGTATTGCAAAACAGGCGCGCTAGCCAACGCGGTTTGTAATACATCAAAAGCAGTTTGACATCGATCCATCCAGTTGAAGGCAGTATTTTTCTTAAGTGGCTCAAAGAGTGGAGCCCCAATACAGCTGAAGTTGGGAATTAACCGCCGGTAGTAACTGACCTTCCCAAGAACACCTGGATATCCCACTTATTTCTTGGATGGGTCACCCTGCAGATGGCTTACATCTTGGCCAGCTGAGGACTAAGCCCTTTAGAGTCTACCATGAAGCTGAGGTATTCCAATTGTTCCTTAAAAAGTGGCACTTTTGGGGCTTAATCTTGATATTAGCATCAGACAGGTGGTGGAATACTTGCACCAGGTGTCCAAGATGCTCCATGAACATCCGCAAAGACATGTTGATATCATCAAGGTAGATAAGAACTCAAGACAGCTTTAGGTCACCCAAAATAGTGTCCATAGCCCACTGGAACGTAGCAGGGGCATTGCACAAACCCTGTGGCATATGTGTAGGCTGGAACAATCCTTTTGAGGTGATTATAGCGCACTTTTCTTGTTAAACAGCTGGCAACTCGATCTGCCAGTACCCTGATATCAAGTCCATAGCAGAGAAATACTTGGCCCCACCTAACTGATCTAAAGCATCGTCAAAAAGTGGAAGCATGTACAAATCTTTTTTTGTAATTCTGTTAAGCTTCTGGTAATTGATTACTACTTGATTGGAGCCATCTTTCCTTTTGACAATTAGCACTGGAGATGCCCAGGGACTCTTTGATGGCTCCAACATTCCCTGTTCCACCAATGTATCTATTTCTGCAGATACAACTTCTTCTGCTGCCGTTGAGCATTGGATAGGTCATGACCTGATAGGGGGTGGTCTCCTTTGTCCACCCGATGCACATCCCCATGAGTGCAACCCAAGTCATGATCATCAGTTGCAAAAATACTATGATACTTCTCAAGCAGATCCATAACCCTGTCCTTCTGATCCTTCAATAGACCAGTTAGCGCCTCCCACGGGACCACAGTCATTACACTGAAGGTGGTTTTTAGAGGCAAGCCAAGATCTTCCAAAGAACCAAAGTCGTGTACCTGGTGGACCTCATCAATAGGAATCATGTGCAGGTAAGCCACTACTTGGTGCCGCCAAACTTCATCACCTCCTTCTGCAGATTCGCTACCAACACCTTCACTTCCCCCTGCCCTGGTAACAGTAACCCAGGGCCACATGAGGCTTGAGCCACGATTGTTGATAGACCCATAACCTCTTTGTACTGACCTCCCGGTATATCAATTTCAAGCTCTGTCCCAATTATGACCTGATGCCCTGAAGGGATAGTCAAAGCATTTGCAGCTCGTAGAGGAATCCCTTTGTACTCATAAATCTGGTTTGGAAGCGTTCAGGTCTTCCACTTCATCTGATGATATCTTAAAAGAATCACACCATCACTATAGTTAAGGTTAATTTGACCAGAGCGGATTGGTTCATCTGGGACTCCGCTGGAAGTAACATAGATGGGGATCCGTTGTCCCAGAATACTGATGGTTTTATCCACCATATTAACCACAGCCCCAAAGTGCCGCATAAATGCAGCACTGATCAAAATGTCATAGTGGTCATTAGGCAACACCACTGCTGGAGTGGATGCGCCAGCTGACCCAAAACTCAAAGGAAATGAGTTATATGCGCCTTCTGACACAGTACTCTGTGCCCCCGCAGTTCCATACACTACTTGGTGGATCACATTTGGCTTCAGCGGAAGCTTAGCCACAAGCTTGCTAGATATTATATTGACAGGAGCGCCTATATCAATGATCACCCAAATTTTGGTATTCTGTACGAATATGTCATAATATGTGCATTTTGAATAAGAAGAACCATTGGTGTTCATTACATAAACATCCAAGGGCGTTTGATTATCTAGAAAATTTTGCATACCAGCCCCAACAGGAGGATACTCTTGGTCAATCTTTTCTACAGGAATCGCCACCTCCGCTCCCTCCAAAGCTGCGACATATGCGGAGGGTTCACGCTGACTGTACTATTCCACTCAAGGATTTTCCAGGAGTACGGCTTATGCACATCTTGGCAGAACCCCATTTCCACATTTTGGGGTCTCTCCCTCAGCTTGAGGCCAAAAGGTGGTAAGGGATCTATTGATATAATAAATCCTCAGAGTGTGCCCCAGGGACAACACAAAGTGACTCATGATAAACATCAGGGACAATTACATTTAGATCAGCAGAAGCAGAGCGTCCCATCTCTACTCTACTAACCCTTTTCCCTGTTCATTTGGGACAACGGATACTGCATGGACCTTTGGTTTGTCCTGACAACTAACCACATAATGACCTGTGTGGCCACATGAGAAACAAGCGTTTTAGGACTGGCACTCATCTCTGAATCGCCTCAGAAGGTCTAGGTCTATTATTAAACCACGCGTTATTATGGGCCTGAGGATAAGAGGGTTGATCATAATAGGGACGTAAAGGACCCGCCCATGAGTTAAGTGACTGAGGAGTAACCCACGGATTGCCCCCATATTGTTGGGTTCCTTTGTTTAGCGGAATTTTAGTGGCATATGCAGGATCCTTCCGCTCTACGTTGGGAGCACTAAAGGTGATGGATAAATGGCGTAAATGATGGTTGATTTTGAGTAACTCCTCATCCTCCTGAAGAGTGTATGCCATAGCATTATGCAATTTGCAATAGGGCTTGATAGCCGCCGTCATCACTATGCCCACCTCCTCATTAGATAAGACATTCACACCCAACAACACATGAGCCTCATTAGTGAACCAATCTGAAAACTGTATTAAAGACTCATCTTTTTGAAAAGATATTGTTAAAAAGTCCGCCTTGCGCTGAGCCATTTTTGCTTTGCCCCCAAACAGGCAAATTACAGTCTCCTTCACCTCTTGGTAAGCTACAGTACTATTTTTAAGATAACATGTAACTTGATCAGCACTTGAGACATCCAACGCAGATAACAACAGTTTAGCTTACCGCCAATAAGAAGCCCCCTCTATGGAAAATTCAAACTGCTTGAAAAACCCATGTATGTTACCATCACGGTTAAATGGGGGCAGCATGTCACTGCAGATTTCCTTTTCCTTAACAACCTTCTCTAATTTATACTCTGCACAGTCTAGCCGCTCCGTTGTGCTGCTCAAGAGGTTGACAAGTTGGTTGTTATGGTCACCTACCAGGAGCAGTTGGCGGAAAACATGGTTGAGCTGCTCAGTAATATTCTTATTATCTTGAAAAGGCACTTTTTGCGCCTGAAGTAAGGTATCCAAAGCAAGCTTCAGCTCACCATATTAAGATAATTTGATAACTGGAAGTAGTACCCCATCAAAGTGAGCTGGTTGCACCATAAGTGCGATGATGAAGTTGTTAATAGTTGATCAATGGGCCCCCTGTAGTGAGCACCACTGTTAACTTTTGGCGGATATGAATTGTTTCCACTGAACGAGTTGCACCAAGTTCAGCCCACTAAGCAACATCCAAACAATATGGAGATCGTTGGTCCTTTCAATTAAACGTAATAAACTTATATAAAATATGAGGCAATCGCCCCAGCTACGCTACTTTATTTAATATGATATCACCAGTAGACCCTCTCTGCTTTCACTTTCTACTTACTACTACTCTCTTCTTCCTTCTTCTTTTTTCCTCTTCTAAAAACCTCCCTGACTTCTCTCTCTCTGAAAAAAGCTTTTCTTTCCTGTAACAATCACTTTAGTTACTACAATTTGATTCAAACAGCAACCTTTGATAAACAAACAGGAGAAATGGGTGATTTTAATAAATCTAATACAACCTGGGTGAGCGTCGCATCAAGAGGTGCTCAAAAAGGTGCACCCAAGGGCAAGAAACGCCCTGGAGGGGGGACCAGGAACCCAAGCCGCCAAGAAACCACAAACTCAGACACCGTCCAGGTTTATGGTATTTACTATAAAAAATAAGATCAATATATGTACATCCAGTGTAACCAACCCCTTTTAAAAGGTGAAGCATGGGCTTTGAATCTTCCTTGAGGTTGAGTCCCCAACCCTGTGGGAGAAAACATGCAAGGCACATCCCTCCCTTTTCCCCACGAGGTATATGTTGCCACCAATAACATGGGCCGCAACTGGATCAATATTGGTTTTAAAACAGCCAAAGAAGCAGATGCCGCAGCAAAAGTCTGTGTCAAAATTACCCTTCCTGAGGGCAAAAGAATAATGTACACCGCGCGCAACAGATGGAACAAAGTGAAAACTTTGTTCATTTTATTCTACTTGCTCCCTACCAACCTTCCCCATAAGTTAATTGAGGAGGAGCTCCACAAAAGACTTATAGCCTATGGAGAAATTGTGCAAATTGAACTACAACAATTTTGCCTGATGCCAACCCTGTGCACAGGCAAGGCTATCACCGTGATCAACCCGCTCCCCAAAGTGGAAGATAACCTATTAAGAATCCACCACACAGCAGAGTTTCACTTTGCGGATGGGGGACAGTCATCCACATTCCAAATCACACCGGAACGCGCACCACCTATATGCAACCACTGCAGTTCATTGGGACACTAGAAACACACATGCCCCATGAAGGAGAACTTAATGGAAGCAGACTACTGTGAGGAAGCCATGGACAAAAGTAATGAAAACTTCGCCAGAATAACTGATGGCCACCACCCATTCTGCTGGGGTGAAGATGGAATTTACTCCATCGTGGACCCAGTTACAAATAAACAATGCAAAGCAGCACAAAAAGACCGCAAGAGGGCAGCGGCTGAGGCGGCAGCACATGCAGAATCATCCATTGACCCTGGATAAATTCAAGAGGACATTTTGGATTTACACCGAGACAACCAATCAGAACAATATGCCCAGGTTGAAAATTTTCACAGCAATGCAACTGATTCACCAGGCGACATCAATCATGCACACTTTGAGGAACAATTCAGCTGCAATATGGGTGAAAATGCGGTGCACAATTCTCCAAATTTGAACCCCAAAATTACAAAACCCAATCAGCACCCTGCATTGAACCATCATGAGACATGTGCAGGAAAAGATAATGCAAATTCCAAAAACCACAATTCCCACAAAAAATCAGGTCAGATCAAGGGAATTGACTTTGTCACTGAGAGAGTTGGAGTACAGACGTGGAGCATGGCCAAAGAGCCACGGTGGGTAAGGGCCAGAGGGCCCTCCTGACCACTCCTGAGGCGCTGAAGGCACCTCAGATTCAATAGGGATGCTAAACATCGCGGGAGCCAGGGCTCAAATGTCCCAAGCCAAAAATCTGGACTTCCTGCAAAAACCCCTTGTAGACAACTTGGCCATTCAAGAAACCTACTGTATACAAGGGGAAGAAGGATCCTGGTCATCCAGAGTCTCACCATCACAATCAGTATGGACATCCCACTTTGGGGTGATCGTCCAAAATAACAAAAAATTCAAAATTACAAACTCCATGTCATACCTTCATGGCCACGTCCCAGTAGCAACAATCAAATGCCAAGAGGAAACAATCCTGATAGCATGCATCTATGAATCATGCACTGCAGCCAAGAGAAAACAATTTCTCAAAACTGTTCCAACACTCACCCTCCCACCAGATACCATCCTGTTGGGCGATTTTAACTGCTGGGATAACCCTGACATGGACTGATGGACTAACCCCAGGGGATATCCACTGGGGCACATCAAATTCCGCGCAATGAAGGCATCCCTTGGCCTACAGGATGCCCTCCCCCCGGATCACCACTCCTTCCCCACATGACATGGCCCAACATATGCAAGGGAGCACTCATATCAATGAGCTGCATTAATCACATCCTCATTCCACAATCCCAATGATTAAGCATCTCCAACTTCACTTAAAAAATCAATTTTTCTGACCACTGATTTGTCTCAGTGCAGCTCTCGCCAACCCAAACCCATGCACAGGCGTCGCCCTGGAGGAAGCTACACAAGTAAAACATAAAATTGCCTGAAATATCTGACTGGGTCAAACACAATGCCACGAACCCAGAATTCACAGCCCCATCTACTTCAGATCCCATCAAAACCTGGGTAAATTTCAAAGCTGAACTAATCAACAAAATTTGACATCTCGCATCACATAAGTACACCACTGACACAGCCACAATTAGGCGTACCTTGGCAGAACTAGACCACCTCGAGCTCAACACCCTGAGGTCCAGTTATAGCCCCAACTGAGGGCACAAATGGGCGGAAATATCCGCCTGCCTAAACACCCTCATCTTTGAGAACCAGAACATAATCAAAGTATCAAAAAAAGGTAAGTTCATAAAGGAAGGCGAAAACATGTTCAACATATTTCTTCCACCAATTTCACTCCCGTGGCAACCAGCCCATGTGCACACAGGTCTGCAAGACTGACGGCACCATGGCAACTGACTCTGAGGAGGTCAAGGCGGAAGTACACCGTTACTACACCAAATTATACCACAATACTCTGACAGACCCTCAAAAAATCAAAGAATTTATAAATACTGACAGAATACAAAGCACACCGTCAGACTACAATATACTAAATCTAAGAACATGGGAGGAGCTTTGGGATACAATCCGCGGTGCACCACATAGGAAATGCCCAGGGCCTGATGGGATACCCTACAAATTTTACAAAAAATATTTTCAGCAGATTGCCCCCCTCCTATTGGCGTCTATGAACCGGTGCTTGCTGGAAACACGCCTCCTACCTGGTGGCCATGAATCATATGTCATAGCCCTGTATAGAAGGGGTGACAAACTGGACCTGGCCAACTGGCATTTAATTGCACTTTCTAATACTGATACAAAAATTTTAACAAAATTTTTAGCAGCCAGATTAGGCGCAATAGCCTCTAACGTCCTGTCACCCAACCAGTTTGCGTTTATACTAGGGCGCTCAATCTGGAACAACATACACCCTGTTGCAAACATATGTCAGTCCAAAGCAACTGGAGCCCTGGTCTTCTTAGATCAGGAAAAGGTGTACGACTGCGTTAGTTGGCCATTCCTAAAGGAATGCCTGCACGCTTTTAAACCCCCACCCAGATTCATAAACTGGGCGATGTTCCTTACCGAATTTGCAACCATGGCTGTATGCGGCCCTGGCTTCCTAACTAATAGGATCACACCACACAGAGGGCTCAAACAGGGGGACCCCTTCAGCCCACTGCTGTATAATTTCAGCTTCAATCTACTCCTCCACGTAACTGACTCACGTCTCATGGGCATAACTGCACAAGGCCAGCCAACAGTCAAGATATTGGCCTTTGCAGATGACTGCGTTGCAGGTATAGCTAACAAATATGATGTCTGACAGCTGGATCGCACCTTAGAGGAATACTCCATGGTGAGCAACACATCGCTCAACAAAAGGAAAACATAAATAGTTCTCTTAGGCAAGTACACTAACAACTGGGCTACAACACCTGAACCTCACACCCCCATATGAAGGAAAAACCCACTCATCTTACCCTTTGCATCACCTCCCACCACCACTCCTATCAGCCACCTTGGAATATGGCTGGAAACAGGGGGATATGCCAATGAGACAATGGAGAACAATCTATTACAGCGGGTATCCAACCTCATCGCCTCCCTCAAGGGAAGATCCCCATGACTAACGGGGCAATAACAGTTGCTAACTCACTCATCCTCCAAATACTATGGTTCCCTGCCCACGTGATCGCCTTCTTACCCACCTTTATAACGTTAATCTGCGCGCTCATCCAGGACTGGCTGTGGCCCAGATCCCATCCACCCATATGGATGGAAACACTCTTTGGCCCATGCTTCAGCGGAGGCATGGGACTAATAGATTTTGAGAGCCACGCCAACCGCATCCTGGGCACCTGGATAAAGGAAGTCCTTGCCCCAGACCTCCCGCAGCAACACTGGTCCAGGACAGCGAGGTTTAACTTCGCGCAGGCGTTCAATGTAATCAACCCACATAGCCCACCCAGACTACTATCATACCTTGCTAAACACCCTACCCAACGAGCCCACATGGAACCCCCCTCACTTCAAATGCATCCTCTGAACCATCTGCCGCATGGGATAGACCATAGAGAACACTGGCACTGTGCAGGGAAGGGGACGACCCAGCCCCGCTTCAAATTAAGAAATCTAGAAAACTGCCCCCAGAGAGACATGCTTGCTAAGACCCCAAACATTGCTAGAATTGAATGCCTAGATGCGTTAGACATCCCCTACAACTTACCCGCACAGAAGGCAGTGTGGAGAATGACGTACCACCAACTCCTACAGCTGAGGGTAAGAGCCAACGCCTGGCGCTGCCTGAGCAGGACCTATAGGATGGTGGACCACTCCAATTCCCTCCACGCAACCTGCGCAGTATGTGGAGGGAGGGCTCCCTACATCACCGCCTAGAAACATGCCCCCCAACTAAAGCCATATGGCAGGAAGTCGCACGCCTGCTTAAGATCCAAAACAAACAGGAATTCTCGATATCAAAGAGCATCTTCGCTCTCCAGATCAAGTCACTGATCCCATCTACCCTCCGTTCCCTAATAATACCCATTGCAATGTGGTCAATCCACACCATTGCCTTAGATGCGTTCAAGGGCATGGTCCCAACCATCCATGGGGTTATCAACAGGTTCCACGTCCACTTAATGGAGCACTTCCAAGCCTGGCTCTATGGATATATGAGGCCAAGGCAACAGGCGCTCATAGAATCGTGGTTCCCACTCTGGTTCCTCCAAATAAACCCGTTCCTACACACCTGCTCCATAGCTGGGGAAACCCCCTCAGAGTAGTGCGCCAACCCCCATACCTGGCAGTCCCGCTGGCAACAGGGATAACCTGAGTACCCTGGGGTGCCCAATTTTATCTACCTTCGCTTCCCCCCCCCATTTTTGTTCCCACACATAAAATGATAATGCCCATCCCCCGGTCAGCTTGCCTCAGTTAAATAAAAGGAGGTGGTTTTCATAGCTTGATGAATTAACACTGTATTTGAGCGTTTCTCAACAAAGACTTACCTGGGAATTTCCCCACCCCAACCAAAATGGTTTTTATCATTTATTCACTGATATTTAACTTATGGGAACCCAAAGATACTCACCCCAAAACAGCAGTTATTCTTAAAGTATGATTTTAGTTGCTAAGATTAGCTTTTCTTTCCCATAGCAATAACATTAGTTACTATGATTCAATTAAAACTCCAACTTTTGATAATCACACAGGAAAAATGAGCGTTTACAACAGATCTTAATTGAACTGGGTGAAAACCATACCAGGCAATGGGCAAAACGATGCGTTGGAGGGCAAGGAGCTCTCTGAAGGTGGACTGGTAACCAATGCTACCAATAAACCTCAAACTGAACCACCTCCCAAGTTTGTGGAGTTTACCATGAAACACAACCAGTACATGGAAATCCAGTACAACCAACCCTTTTGAAGGTAGAGCACGGGCTCTGACTCTACCTAGGGGTTGAATCACTGACTTTGTGGAAAGAAAGTATGTGAGGCACAGGCCTTCCTCTTCCCCTACATGGTGTACATGAACATGGAAACGTCCCACACAGTTGGGTCAATTTTGGGCTTTGAGACCAAAGAAGACACAGATGCCACTGCAAAAGTATGCGCCAAAGCTGCCCTCCCCAAGGGCAAACAAATTGTGCTCACCGTGCACACCAGATGGAATAAAGAAAACACTTTGTTCATCTCCTTTGACTCACTCCCCATCAACCTCCCCCATAAGCAAATTGAGGAGGAGCCCTAATTCAGACTTAAACACTATGGAGATATTAAACAATTAGAATTACAAAGATTTCAATTGATGCTGAACCTGTGCACAGGAAAGGCAATCACTGTAATCCACTTGATCCCCGAGGTGGCTGAGGATCTCACAAGAATCCCTCATGTAGTACAATTTCACCTCCCAGATGGGAAGGTATCAGAACCATTTAATGTCACATTGGAACGTGCACCACCAATCTGCAACCACTGCACCGCGCTAGGGCACAAGGAACATGCATGTCCAGTGAAGGAGAGCATAATGGCCCCAGAATTCTGTGATGACGCCATGGACAAAAATGATGCAGAATTTGAAAAATGATAGATGCCAACCATGCATTTCAATGGGAAGAGGATGGGCACTACCTCATCATAGGCCTAGTAACACCCAAAGCATGCAAAAGCTGCAAAAGGCCTGCAAGCGGGAAGCGGCCAAGGTGGCAGCACTTGCAGCCTCCACCATTGACTCTGGTAAAATTCAGAAAGACATTGAGGAAATTAGCCAAGCCAACTAATCAGAACAGGCTGCCCAAGCTGAGGAGGGCATGGAGGAAATTTCACAAGTCACCTAATAAGAGCAGTACGCCCAAAATGAAAATTTTCTCAACAATGTGACTGAATTACCAAAATGAAGTTAATCATGCGAAATCAGCAGAACAATTTGGCTCCACTATGGGCAGAAAAGTGGGACCCAATTCTCCAAAGTTGCACCCCCAAAACTACAGAAACAAATCAGCACACCACACTAATTCACCAAGGGTCACAAGTGGAAGATTATGCCACATATTTGAAAAACCGCAATTTCCATGAGAAATTGACACAAGGTATGTAATCAGACGTTGCCACAGAATATACAGGTCCTATGACACAAAGCAGGACCAGTAACAAGGGCGTTGGGTGTGAGCTGGGCGGTTCTCCCAACCACTCATAATGCGCCGCAGGCACCTCAGTAATAAGAGGGATACTAACCATTGCAGGAACCAGGGCTCATATGTCCCAAGCCAAAAACTGGACTTTCTGCAAAAACCCCTGTAGATTTCTTGGCCATCCATGAAACCCACTGTCCACAGGGGGAAGAAGGATCCTGGTCAGCCAGGGTCTCACCATCCCTATTGGTATAGACGACACACTGTGGGGTGGTTGTCAGAAATAACAAAAAACTAAAAATTATAAACTCCTCCTCATATCTGCACGTCCAAATTTTGGTTGCAACGGTCATAAACCAAAAGGACACACTTTTGATAGCAAGCATCTATGCACCGTGCACCACAGCTGAGAGGAAACAATTCCTTGAAACCATCCCAACACTTACCCTCCCACCTGATACCATTCTACTGGAAGACTTCAACTGCTGGGATAACTCCAACATGGACTGATGGCCTAGTACCAGGGGATACCCACTGGGGCACAAAGAGCTCCATGCAATGAAGGCATCCCTAGGCCTACATGACACCCCCCCTCAGGTCACCACTCCTTCCCAACATGACCTGCCCCAACATATGTGAGAGAACGCTCACCTCAATGAGCTGCATCAACTTCATCCTTGAACCAAAAATACACTGCTGGAACATTTCCAAATTTGCAACAAAAAAATCATTTTTCCAACCACTGACTCATCTTGGTGCAGCTCTTACCAACCCAGATTCCCACACAGGCGTCAACCTGGAGGAAGCTACACCTGGAAAAGATAAATTTGCCTGAAATTTTGACTATGTCAAACATGAGGCCACAAATCCAGAATTCTCATCTCCACTCATATTGGATCCCATCAAAAACCTGGTCAAATTTCAAAAACCAAATTAATATATAAAACTTGTCACATTGCCTTGCATAAGTACACCGCTGACACAGCCACAATTAGGCACACCTTGGCGGAGCTGAACCTCAAGCTCAACGTCCTAAAGTCCGGCTACAGCCCCAATTGGGGAAACAAATGGGCGGAAATATCAGCCCGCCTAAATGCTCTCATATTCAAACACCAGCACTGAATCAAGGTATTGAGAAAATGTAAGTTCATAAAATAAGTCAAAACCTGCTCAACATATTTTTTTCGCCAATTTCACTCTTGTGGCAGCCAGCCCACATGCACACAGGTCTGCAAAGTTGATGGCACTATGGCAAAGGACCCAATGGAGGTCAAGGCGGAAGTACACTGCTATTACACTGAACTATATTGTGACATCCCAACAGACCCCCAAAAAATTAAAAAAAATACAAACCACATGAATACAAAGAACACTTCTAGACTAAAACCTCTTAAATGTAATAACAAAGGAGGAACTCTGGGACACAATCTGCGGTGCACCTTGTAGGAAATGCCCAGGACCTGATGGGATACCCTATGAACATTATAAAAAATACTTAAAACAAATCGCCCCCCTCCTCTTGGCATCAATGAACCAGTGCTTGCTGGAAACGCGCCTCCTATCTGGTGGCCATGAATCATATGTCATAACCCTGTATAAGAAAGGTGACAAATTGGACTTGGCCAACTGGCACCCAATTGCACTCTCTAACACAGATACAAAGCTACTCACAAAAATTTTAGCATTCAGATTAGGCACAATAGCCTCCAATATCCTGTCACTCAATCAATTTGGGTTTATACCAGGGCGTTCAATATGAACCAATATACACTCAGTTGCCAACATATGCTAATCTAAAGCATCAGGTGCCCTGGTATTCCTATACCAGGAGAAGGCATATGACCGCGTTATCTGGCTGTACCTAAAGGAATGCCTGAGCGCCTTCAAGCTCCCACCCAGATTCATAAACTGGGCGATGTCACAGCTAGTGACATATTTCCTGGAATTAATCGCCCTTCTAAAGCCAAGTCCAACAAGCCCTTGGGGCAGAGACCAGAACCCCTAAGGGTCACCAATGACCTATCTAAGGTCATTGACAAAAAATGGGTTTTGGCTTTGCCAGCCAGGGCTGAGGAAAATGGCTTAATTGAGGCAAAAGCCAAGGCGGGAATCGAACTCAAGACCCAAAAAATCACAAGATATGAGGTTTTGAAATCTGGCCAAATTTGAAAAATTTTGATTTTGTTGAAAAATGACAAATTTGTAGCTCATATCAGATTCCAATAACCACTGGAATCTTTGTGAAGCAACCCCCTATAAATTTAGTCCCAAGATGAGAAAGGCTTTGCTTTTCTCAGATACACAGATCATTCTAATAAAGTTTAGGATTTTGGGCACATTTCTTGTATTTTGGTTTTTTCCAAAAAATACAACTCTGCAAAGTTCTGCAATGGCTGGAGTCCGTTTTCCGCTCTGGTTTGCCCCTACTGTTGTACCTGAGTCCTCCACCTACTCCGCTATCTATTCCACCAGCTCTGCCTCCTCCTATTTTGCTGCCTTTTGCTCTAGATTTTTCGCCACGATACTAGCCTTTGCAGATGACTGCATAACTGGTATAGCTAACAATAATGATGCCTGCCAACTGGAACGCACGCTAGAGAAATACTCCATTGTGAGCAAAGCATTGTTTAACAAAGGGAAAACGGAAATAATCCTTCTAGGCAAGTACATCAACAACTGGGCTACAACACCAAACCTCACAGCCCCCCTTGAAGTAACAACCCACTCATCCTACCCTTTTCATCACCTCCTTCAACCAACCCCATCTGCCACCTTGGGGTATGTCTGGAGACAGGAGGGTAAGCCAACGAAACAATGGAATACAACCTACTACAGTGGATGACCAACCAAGTAGCCTCCCTTAAGGGAAGATTACCAGGACTAACAGGGCAAGTAACAGTTGACAACTCACTCATCCTCCTGATGCTGTGGTTCCCCGCACATGCAATATCATTCTCACCTACTTTCATGTCCTCAATCCGTGCACTCATCCAGGGCTGGCTGTGTCCTGGGACCTGGCCACCTTTCTGGGTGGAAACACTCTTTGGCCCACGCTCCAGTGGAGGCAAGGGCCTAATGGACTTTGAGGTACATGCCAACTGAATACTGGGCACCTGGATAAAGAAAATCCTTGCCCCAGACCTCCAACAACACTGGTCCAGAGCGGCAAGTGCCAGCTTTGCTCAGGCGCTAAGACTATCCAACCCACACAACTCATCCAGCCTGCTCCCATACCTTACAAATCACCCCACCGCAGTGGGCCCTCACAGAACTCCCCCAAACTTCAAACAACTCCTCCACACCATTTGACACATGGGGAGGAGCGTCACTCTCACAGGCACTAGTCAGGGAAGGGGCAGACCCAGAGCCCACTTTATGCTAAAGAACCAAGAGGACAAACCCCAGAGGGACACTCACAATGGGATCCCAGACATAGCAAGAATAGACTACCTGGACGCTCTAGACATCCCATATGACCTCACACAGCAGAAGGAAATATGGAGGCTGACACACCATCCGCTCCTCCAGCTAAGGGTAAGAGCTAACACCTGGCGCTGCCTTAGAAGAACCTACAGGACCGCAGATTGCACCAAAACTCCATATGGAGTGCATAGTGTGTGGAGGGGATGGCACCCCACACCACTGCCTCAAAGCATGCCCCCATCAAGGGCCATATGGTGGGAAGTTGCGCGTCTGCTTATAATCCAGAATAACCAGGAATTATCCATCTCCAGGAGCTTCCTCACGCTCCAGATCAAATCCCCAATAACACCTACCCTCCGCTCCCTAATAGTAACCATTGCAATGTGGACAATCCATACCATTGCTTTGGATTCATTCAGGAGTACCATACTAACCATCTATGGGACAATCAGTAGATTCTACGTTCATCTACTGGAACACTTTCAAGCCTGTCTATACAGATACATGATGCTGAAACAACAACAACTTGTTAAATCATAGTTCCCAGTCTGGTTTCTGCATACAACCCCTTTACTCCACACCTGCTCCATAATAGGGGAAACTCCTTCATAATGAGGCACTCAACCCCCTATACCTGGCAGTTCTGGCTGGCAACAGGGTTAGCTTGTCTACTATGGGGTGCCTAAATATTGCTAAACTCCACCTCCCCCTATCCCATTACATATATCAGTATTGTCCATCCCCTGGTCAGCTTACCTCAGTTAAATAAATGTTTTAGTTTTAGGGTTTTCTATATAAAGACTATATAATAAAATTATTGTTTTTCTCTTTATACTCAGTGTAACTTTCTGAGAAAATTATATGAAAAAATAAATCTTGATAACCTGCTGTAGTTACTCTCCAATGTCCCTCAGATTCCCCGCCAACTACCCCAGTGTGGGGTAGTGGCAAAACTCCCCCCACCATTTTCTGTCTAACAGGAAAACGCGCTCAGACTGCCTCGCCCAGTCATACCAAACCCCTGGGATAATTCATTTCTCCCTAGGATCTTGATGCCCACCTCGCTTGTACCTAAGTGGCCCCATTGTCCCCTGGTGCTCCCCAAAGCAACATGCGTTTTGGCCTTAGGGTCGACTATGGGAAACTTTTCCCTTACCATGACCAAGCCATTATCAAAATGGCTCAGGCGGTGATGCATCCCACCGGTTTTATTGACTTCCGCCCCTATAAGGGGTATTTTGATCTTGGCTTCACCTGTGAAGCTGATGCCACCACTGCAGCAACTGTGCCCCTGGTTTTCCAGGGTACCCCTCTCCCCACAATTTGGACCCACCTCAGCAGATACCACTTTGGTAGTTCAGTTCACCGGTTTGTTCACCCACCTTCCCCCTGAGGTGTTCCACCAGGAGCTGATGGAAGGTTTGGAAGCCTATGGCTCCAACACCATCTTGAAATTTGTGGTCCTAAATGGGCCACATGCCTCGCTGGGCCTTGGACATATGTCATGATCAGCCTTGAATCAAATAAAATTGCCTTGTCAATTCCCCTCATGCCATCATCCCCTCTGCCCCTGACCATCTGTTCTAGGCCTGCATTGAGGGCGGACAGCTGATCTTTCCATCCCGTTTTAAGTTGGACCACTCAAAACGCAAATGCCCATCCCTAGCCACTTCTGATGGCGTTGTTTTCTCATCCGCCAGCTTCCAATATGCTGCCCACCCCATTCCAGAATCAGTATGGGGTATGATATTACCTCCCCCTCCCCCAAAGCCTGTTGCTGCAGCTGCACCAACAGCCACCAATCAGCCTCCTTGCCCCAGTGCACAAACGCTCTATCCAATCAAGCACAGGATTGGACCCCAATTTTGATTTCATGCATTCTCCAACAAACCAACCAAACCTCAGGAATATACCAATTCCCCAATTCAGTTCAACCAAAATACTTGGGATTTATTGGCTGAAATTGATAAGACCAGGAATATAATTGAAGACCACAATATCCAAATTGAGCAGTTTTTGTTTGTTGAACATGACAGTGAGCTACCCCCTCATTTATATGCTCTCCAGCAAAATGCTTAAACGTTCCATGATGACCACCAGCTGGCAGTTGAAGCAACAACTAAGCCATATTGTCGTCCTCTTCACAAAGCTGCTACCAAATTAGTGGTGATGCTTGCAGGAGGAATCCCTTTCTCCCATTATTCTCTCCACTGCCAATAAGCTTTAAAAAATATGTTGATCAAAGCTCACAAAGCTGCAAATAATGCCATCCAGCATGTGGCAGTGATAGCATGGAATCCCAAAGCAAAGATTACCCACACCAATATTTCCATGTTTGTAAAGCAACTGATGCATGCACAAAAGCTGAAGCAGCTTTGGCCAGATACATCAGAGCTCTTATATACAACAGTTGTCTTCCTGCCACCCTGATCATCAGAAATTTATCTCCACATCCCGCTGATGCCCTGACGCCCCTGCTCTCCATCATAACCCATGCCCTGCTTTGAGTTGAAGTAGAGGCTGAGAATGAGCCCACTGATCCCCCCTCCCCTTCTGCCAAGATGAGATAAGTGGTTCCCGCTGTTCCACCTGGTTGGTTGCGTTTGCATTTTGTGTCATCCGCTCATTTTGGGTGGTTTGTTTATTTGTTTTATTTGGTGAGGATTTATTTGTTAACATTTTAATTTTTGGTAATGTCTGTCCACTGATGGCTTACCTTGGTCAAATAAAATATATAAAGACTATATGGTAGTTGAATAGATAACACTTAAGGGTTTTCTTAAATTATAACTTAATCTACTTAATACTATGATATACTAAAAGAGCTGTCTATCTCATAATTATTATATTATTGATATTTAGACTACTAGCTAATCTTTAGAATAATCTTAAATACATATGAGCATTCTACTCAACACTGGTACCCTTAAGGTTTAGATTGGTTTATATTTGAAACATATAATTATATCTTATAGAAATCAATTATTAATAACTTCTTAGATATAAATAATAGAACCTAAGATGAGCATCAATGGAGGCTAAGATTATAACCCTTTATTGCTCCAAAAGGGAAATTATTGAAGTTCCAAAAGTTCAAGTCTCATAGTCAAACAGGATTATGGGTCATGGAGCCCTTAGATAAACAGTACCAGAGGCCTGAGACCTCAATTGTTATTAACGCTAGTTTATATTAAAGTTTGAAAAGCTCTCTTTACAAATTTTTAGTATCTTTGCCATTGTACCAAGGCTTTAGATTATACTATAGTTAAGATGCTATATTCTAGTTTCCAAGATACTAAATCTAGTTACCCAATTTTCAAGAGATATCTACTATCTTAGATGTATAATTATATTAAAGTGCCGTATACTAGATAGATATAAGTTTATATATTGATTAAAGGACCAAAAGAAGTTGTAAATAGAGATTATATAACTATTGATCTTACATCAGTTTAATAACTTGTGAGTCATTAAAAAGATATAAAATAAGAGAATGAGTTAAGAAAGCAATGGGGTTAACTATTGTGGACAATTACAAGACCAATATTGTAAAAAGAGTGTTTTGGTTGAAGTAAGCAATAATAATGGACAAAAGACCCTGGTTGATTCTTGGTGGAACCCTCAAATTAGTGTAGCACTTTTATTAATACAACTCAGGCAAATAATATGAGTTTGGGCAGTCAGATTGTGCCAACCATGTGGCAAAATCAAGGTAGCTATTTGGAGGTCCCTCTCCATTTTACAGCAAATTTAGTTCAACTTACACAGCAAAGACCAACCATTTTATAGAATTGGAGGGAGCCTTGCAAGGTGCAAATATTTCCCCATCAAATGATTGAGCAAAATATATAAAAACCTTGCCTCACAGATCTATACTACCTATCATCAATCAGCCATTCCATAAAAGCAAGGTGAGACTCAATAGCTCTGATAGGTCAAGTCCCAATATTCTCAAATTTGGACATTCATATCCTAATCTGAACTTTGAGCCCTGACACCATTAAATACTAAGCACTAAGATATAAAGAGGGTTCTTTTCTTAACCTCCCCACGGTGACTAATAAAAATCATATAAAAACTAAATCCTTTGGCTACTTTATTATCATTAGTTTACTATAAGTGGTCAATAACCCCTAACAATTAGACATCCCCACAATAGATAACCAGCTTCTCCTGCAAATTTTTGTTGGAATTTTAGGTGCAAAACACACCAGCAAGCAACACAAAAAGCCTAAAATCCAACAACTATGATACATGGTTTGCATACCAAATTAGTTCCTACAATGGGTTAAGTTGGATGGAAAGGTTTAATGAGGTTACCAAGCTAGGGGTGGATGGCCAAAATCATTGCAGGGTATAGTTTTATAATGTGAATGTTTAGAATATTATAAAACGCTGCAAAAAATTAATTTATTTCTACCAAGTTTATAGTAGGGCAACTAAATTTTCATATATATATATATATTAATTTACTTAAATACATTTATTTCTATAAGTTAAAATAAACATATAGTTGAAACTATTATCCCCTATACTAAAGGTATTTGCTTATTAGGGATAAATCATTAGTGGCTATATACTATTTTAATATTAATAGGACTAAGTTTATATAACTAAGTTTATTGGATAAAGCAGGATCAAGTCTAGCTTGAAATCAATTTTTGAAAATTTCTGAAAGGGTGCGCTGATTGTGAGCGTAGACAGGCCAGGTCTTCTCAGTAGATAATATGGGAAGCGAAGGGCGAACCATGGTGGAAAGGGGCTTGGTGGGGCTCTCAGGGCGGCAACTGTAAAGGCTAGGAGCATGGCTAGAAGCTAACCTTGAGTTTTCTTGGGAGATAAAAGAACCCATCATAGAGGGGGTTTCAGTTGTAGCTTGCATAATAGAGGGGTCTTCTGCTGAGGGGACAAAGATAGAGCCCATGGTTGAAGGTGCATAGAATGAGCCTGCAGTTGAATTTACCATATAAGGTCCCATAACTGAGGGAACCACAGAAGATGCATCCATAGGGTAATTATCTGCAGCGTGAAACTGCTGGGAGTCAGGGTTGTTTGACTTGGGGATAATGTTAGGCTCAATCTTATCACTTGTTCCATTTAGAAGGAGGTACTCAGATTGGAAAGCTTGCTGAACCTGGCTGATACTCATATTAGAGGTATCTTTGATGAAATACAGCACAACAAGATTGACAAGAATTAAGATAAAGTAGAAAAGTTCAGTAGAACAAAAGCGCACGGCAAGAGTGTATAAAACTATGAATGCAGAAACCTTTCTACGAGTATTGACAGTTTGAACCTCCTTTAAAAATTGATGCGCACTCTTATAGGTGGATCCATCTTCAACATAGATGGAAGGGTAAAGAAAGAGGGTATGAACATTGAAGGGGAACACCCAGCTATATCTGGTTCTGATCTTTATCCCATTTGGAAGAGAGAGAAAAGAGAAGATGGAATTAAACTCATCCAATAGCCAAGTAAAGTATTTCTTGTAAAGAGGACGATGCAAAATATTCTCTGAGTGCACAGTAGGATTTATGATAGGTTCATATGGGACTACAACTGCTTGCTCATCCTCACTTGCTTCGTTTATGGGCTCCATAGTAGGTGGTTTCACTAAGGCAGGCGTAGAGCCAGGCACCTCTTCATCACTATCTTCAGCATAGCGCTGCATCTCTTCGGGGGTAAAAATGGCGAGAGAGTACCTTCTCGATACGTTCATTGAGCTCGGAGGTGATAGCCTCATCATTGAAGGTAAATGAATCTTCAGACTTTGGGGGTATATATTCAGGAAAATCTTTATAGTTCACTATAAGATTAATGACAAGCTCTTTGGGTTTCTTGGCTGGCATGCGCTCAAGAAACTCCTCGTGGAGGAACCGAAAATGGTCCAATGCCTCAGGTAATATCTCACTCTTGGCAACTGTTTTAAAGTTAAGTGTAAGCATTTGCTTTACCTAGATAGGTTGGGAAGGAGCGTGTTACAATCCGGTACGCCACCCCATCCTGGGATATCTCAGATGGGCTCTGTTGGAGGATGAACTGCATTGACTGCTTTACAAGCTTCCATTTGCTTCTTCCAAGTGAGGATGCACTTTTGATGGTAGGCTGTATCCACATATTTTTAACCCAAAATTTAAACTTGCCCTCGTTTATTTATATTTGGCCTAAATCTCACGGCCAAATGTTCAATCCAACGATTCATACAATTGTCCGCTTCAATTTCCTACATCTTTTATAAAATTTTAATTTTACTTTCAACCCTAGGCTTGATCAATTTATAGCTACTAAACCAATTCTTTCTCAGCAAATCAGCTCTAAACATCAAATAAAAGCAGCTTAGGTTGAACTTTGATACAAATCCAACCAATTAATCTTAATCAAGTGTATAAATATAGCCTGCCTAATAAGGTTTATTTATATAAGTGATATTAAAATGAATAATAAAAACCTTTTTGACCTTAACCATTTATAATAGGATAACTATTCAAACCCTAGATTAAAATCAAATATCAGCCCATTTACTCTTCTATCAGAGCAAGATATCCCAGAATTTATTTTCTCGAGGAAAATCTAAAAAAAATCATTTCTAAAAACTCTCAACCAGGTATAATTGTGCACACCTGTAACCACAAGCTAAGTGGGGTAAAAATGCCATAACGGGTTCAAAACCTGTTCTGGCTATGACTAATATAGTTTCCTCTATCCCCTCTTATCAAAATTGAATTGATAATATGAAATTAAAAAGGAGGATTTGAGTGGTTATCATATAAAGTGATTCCTGCCACTGCTGAATCTTTAAAAAAGTTTTAAAAACTCTTAAACCAGAGTATTTCATCAACTAAACCTTTCTTATTAGCTTTAAACAATTCTCAAAGCTCATATTGAAGCTGCACTGCAAGGTAATTTATATTGTAACCAGCTGTAGTCTGTAGCTTTACTCACAGATAGTATCCTATTAGGATTTATAGCTTTAGATTAGATATTTATATAAGGGATATAGATATATTTCTTACTTGCTGATTTCTCCAGCATTGCTTGGGTTTATAATATATTCAACATATAATACCTCTCTTTTTTAAAAAGTACTACTAATTTTCAGTAATAAAAATAAATCTTTTAAATAAGCTAGTTTAAATTCAAATATTCTAAAATAGTTTGAGAACTCCAATAGTTATTACAATAGTTTGTTACATAGGGTTATAATAATTTGAATGGAATATTACAATAAATTTTTGTTAAAAAATATATCTAAACTTAAAAGAAATATGTAGTTAAAACTTACACAAAGATATATAAATAATAACTTATATAAATATACAAATATATAAAATATGTACAAATAAATATAATTCAAAATACAATAGAATAATAAGTTTTAGGTGCAATGACAAAGTCTATCATAATAGTTGTAAGTGACATTTTAATATAGTATGCTCTTTATCTTATCTGCTGAAACATTTTAGCACAATGCCTGAAACATTAGTATTGTGTGACATCATACAATAATACAGTATTGAGGTGGTATAAATAAAAGGTTTCAGTTGGTTTGATAGGTTCAATGGTTTTGCTAAGTGGGTGGAGATTTATTTGATTTGTTAAGACAATGGTTTAATTAAGCGGTTTGGGATATTTAATCAATTTGATAGGTTTAAGAGGTTTGTTTTAAATTTTAAACTTGGTTTAAGCTTATGAGTTATTATTGGTTTTGTTTTGTATTTACCAAACTCGACTTTAGGGCTATTAGCAGGGTCACGCGCTTCCGGTTGGCCACATGCATGGTGATTGGCTTTGTAGTACATTGCCTTGATTTCAGTATTGATGCCATAATAATAGAAACCCAGTTTTGCCGTAGTTCTCGTATTCTGATTAACGGGGGCCTCTAAATTGACGGCATAATTTTTAAATTAGATAAAGAGGGTTTGCAGGATCCGATTAACTTGTAACAATAGGATATTGATGGCCAAATTATTTTTTTATTCGAGGTGGGCCGACCTGGGGACAATACCGCACCGATTAGGGAAATGAAGAAAATGGGAAAGGAGGATAAAACCCGGAAAACCTCCATGCGCGGCGTATGATAGGCCAGGAATTCCATGGACCGCCTTTGCTATTTGCTATCTCGGTTCGGGGCATTGGTGCACAAAACTAACACAGTCAAAATCGTCCCCTACCCAAAGTCCATTACCGGGATCGAACTCGGGAGGCAGTGGTAGAGGGTCCATACTCTACCACTGGGGTATCCTCCCTTTGATGGCCAAATTATTAATTTAATCTAATCTAAATTAAGGACAAGATCTACGCATAGCTTTAAACTATCGGCGGCATAATTATGTGAGTGGAATTTGATTAGATCCGGCACGTTCTGATTAGCTCTGCTAGATGACTCATGATTTAACACGTTCGTCACCCAAATATGGGTGAAAGGTATGCTTCCGTGGGGGCTCCGTCACCCATATTTGGGTGACAGGGCAACGAACGTGTTAACGAACAATTCGTGGGTTTAGCATCTCTAATAGCAACTTCAAATATGACCTTAAATGAAGTCGAAGTGGTAAAAAACCACCCAAAACCACTATTGGAGCTCAGAAGGATACGTAGAAAAGGCGCGCAAAACGAAGTTCTTAGCTGCGTGGGTAGAGGTTAGATTAGATAAAAAATAAAAATATTAAAAAAAATTCACGTTATACTATATTTTTTGTTAATTTATATATATGATAAAATACTATTTATATCACAGTATATTATAGTATTCGTTACAATAGTCTAAACACATTTGTGGTGATTTTGGACAATTGGGACAATAGGGTGTATTTTTTTAATTTTTTTTTCGCTTCCTGGCATTCGACAATTTGTCAATAGTCACATTTGGGCCCCGCGAGAAACAACTAATTACGCTGGCGACGAACGTTAAGTCGTCGAGGTTAAATACGTCGATCTTCTCTATATGGTAGATTTTTTGCAATCTGATTAGTCCGCTAATATATGTCAAATGCAAAGCTATTTTCGACAATTTCAATTTTCTTTATTCGAGGCAAACAACCAGGGACAATTTCAATTTTGTTTATTCAAGGTGGGGGTCGAGCTTGGGACAAATATACCGCACTGGATTTGAAGTAGAAATTGAAAATATGGGAATGGAGGACAAAACCAAGTACTGGGGGTAAACCTGCCAAGTTCAATTTTGACATGATATATATTTTATAGCTGAACATCATTTGAAAACTTTATATAGCATGTTTACTATCATGCTATTATATCATCACTTTATTTTTACTTGTTTTTCTTTAAATCACAATCTTATTTAAGTTAGAATCTTGCATCTTTCATTTAATACTCTTCCTGATATACCCTATTGATGAAATTTTGCACAGCTACAAAGGTCAGATGAAAATACAATATTCCACCATATATTTTTTAAAATTTTCATAGTAAAATAAAAAGTTTTATATATAAGGAGTGAAAATTTTATGTTTTAATGGTAATCAATATATTGTTATAGCTGAGTAGTTTGATATTCAATTGATCCGATAGTTTAAAGTTTTGCCAAGCAGTTGGTGGTCATTTAGCTAGTTATCAAATTAATCGTTTTATTAAGGTATATCAACAAAAAATATCATATTGTTTATAGGTGTAAGCTGGTGAGATTTCAGAAAAACAAGGCTAAAAGGCCCAGAATAGCCTTTTCTCTAAATTTATTCACTTTGAATATATATTTATATATATGTTGAATAATTTAAAGGGTCTTCTGGTCCTCCGTTTTTGTATAAAATATATATAGATAAATACATAAAATAATTTAATTATATAGGGATTATAATCTGGAAAAAAAACCAGTCTAGGTTGTTCTCAATTTATAAAATATAGGTTCCAAGTCTAGCCATTTTTAGTTCATTTGTTTATAAGAAATATATCACATACCCATACACACCCACATATATAAGTGATTTTTATATATAGAGATAGTATGATACCTGCCATAATACATCAGTACTCCTAGCATAAAACCTCAAATGATCAGTTATCTCAACTTTGACCCTATTAATGAAGTTGAGCTTTTAAAGATTGATGTATTCTGGACTCCTAAATTGAAGAACTGACATGTCTTATGGCTTTATATTAGAGATACAGTTAGCGCTCCTAGTCATAGTTCATTCAAGAAAGTTTAAACTATATCATGCAATTTAGCATTTGTGAAAGCACAAGATAATCCTACAATGAGCATTTAATCAATAATAGATTATTAAATTATCTATTGCTTTTATTTTATTGCCTTTTTGATATGTCAATGATATGAATCCTCTAAATTTAACTTTTGCAGCAATTGATAGAATTTAGACTAAAGTTTTCCTTGTGCAGCTTGCATACTTAATTTACTCCTGTAATTAAAGATATTCACTTGTCGTAGATGTTAAGCCAACTCATTAGGTCGTTTGCCATTCATGATGCTGGCTTCTGCTGCCAGGTAATTTTACAGTGCTATTTATTATTCCATTTGGTTGCTAATGCTATTTTTGTAGCCTTTAAGGTCACTTTTAAACCAGAGTGCTTGCTAATTTTTTAAATAAAGATTACTGGGATAGTTAAATTACTTTAGTGATTTGTTTGATTGGTCCAAGTTAAAACTGTGAAGAATAACAGATAGATGGCTATTATCAAATATGGATTCATTATAAAAAAGGAATAGATTTGAAATCAGCAGTGTTTAGTTGAAGGTGATTTAAGAAATCACTCAATAAACATTAAATCATTGTGATATATATATATATATATATATATATTCCACACCTCCTCTTAAACTACTGAACCATTTTCAAACAACTTAGCACAATTATAAAATATGAAAACCAATGTAGGCAGGTTATTATTTAAATCTATAATATAAACAAATCATATATAAGATATGAAATATGTATAATTGTACTGAGAAACAATATACCATTTTGGCTGAGCAGTGTCATGATGACTTGGTCACCTGGGTTGATCACAATATGAGGCTCAGAAAACACCTTGGATAGCCAGTTTATTGGGTGGCATCATTGGCATGAGTAAGCACTGGTGGTCAGGCATTGAGGCTGAAATGTCAGAATTGGCGTTGTAGGGATAAATCTAATAAAGTTGAACATAAAAAGATGTAAGTGAAGTATTTTTGATAGTTTATTTAGAATTGAGGGCTGACTTATATATCTGATAAATGAGAAATTGGTAAAAAGAAAATGTTTGTAGGGTCTCAAAGAAAATTCAGATAAAAATAAATAAATGGTTAAAGGGGTGAGACAAGGGAAGGGATATCCGCTGATGGATTGGTGATCTTGGTGGTAGTGTGACACTCACCCTAAGCATCTTTATGCTGATAGTTTTGATTCAGTTCCTGTTGATGGTAAATTGGTGGGGGCCATGTTTAGGTTTTCAGGTTATAGTTGCTGTGAAAATCTGAGGATTGCTCACTTGTTTATTATTATCCTGCATGTTTATTCAGGGTTGAAGTTCCATAGATTGATCCTCAGTAGTGCCTGTAGTTTATGGTATTTGGATTGTTCAAAAACACACTAGCCCTATTATAATTGCCTCAACTCTTCTGGCTTATTTTAGCATAATTTTCCCTTTGTTTTAGGGAACCTCATCTGAGGCAGATGATTTACAAGCTGTGGATTAGGCACATCCAGCTTTTCAACACTTTCTCCAAAGAAAGGATTCAGTGAGAAAACCAGGAAAGAGATGAATTAAATAACTTTTAATATAAGCTATTTATTAGATTTTTAGTCATTAGGCCAGGCACTGGCATTTATACTTCTAGGGTATCACCTAGCCACATTAAATTACAAAATTTCAACAGATATTTTACCACCTCAGTTTGGCTCTTGAACTGATACAACTGAAATCTTTTCTTAAGTTTATTGGTGGAAAAATACTCTCAAAATCAGGAGGAATTCAGGTATAAAAATTGTGATAAAAGACCATCTAGTACTAAAAAAAATTGTGATAAAAGCATGAAAAATTTTCCTAGGATCTTCTTAATTTGAGTTTTGTCATACTGCTGACAAAATACGCCTTCTGTGAAATTCTTGCCTCAATTGAAGTAGATGATGTACCCCTATTCATGATGTCAGCAGGCCTCTTCCTTGCTAGCACTAGGTACCCATTTTGGGCAGTCTATATGCAAGTGCTATCATGTTGATTACATGGATTGACATAAAAATTTCGCCCTAGGGCAGAAAATTGATTACATTATTTTGTTTGTCTGATGGTCCATGGGATTTTTAGACGCTAACTTCAGGTCAGGCCCAAACAGTTTTGTATACAAGTTAGTTGATTGTGTTCCCGATAATTGGAACCAATTGCCAAGATTTGATGAATAGGAAAATGGCCTAATATGCAAGAATATTCAGCCTGAGCGCTTTGATAAAATACTTGATCAAATTGACATTGAGATATTTGGCCTGAATTATATAATTGCAATAGGCTTTGAGGTGAGAGTATAGGTGTTAGCTCAAGCGTTGAAAGGGTAATTGACCCAATCTAATGGTTGTCAAAGGTTTATTTTCAAGTCAACCACCAAAATCTGACAGTTGCCATAGGGTAAGCCTTTGGAGATACAAAAAGGTCATTTGAAGTGAGGTTGGATTTTCTAAGGTTTAGAGTTGAGCAATTTATTCTGGAAAATTAGGACTAAATCTCCTACAATAAAATTCTAAAGACTCTTGAGTTGCTCATCATATTAAATTTTCATCTAGTTATATCAGTCCTGTAAAATTTTCTGAGCTGGTTGGGTTAAATTACATTAGCAGAAATTTTGTCTTGTAAACATAGAATAGTTGGGTTAGGCTGATTCAAAAATCTAAAAAATGTTTTATAAGGGGTATGTCAAGTGGTAGCATGAACTTTAGTTCAGTAAGCACACAGGATAGTAGGCACACATTCTTCCCATTTCTTGGGGTTATCCATAAATCTCTTCTCCAGGGCATATAATAGGGTTTGATTGAGTCACTCAATTAAGATGTTGCACTGAGGGTTGTAGGAGGTGGTCATAGAGTGCTCCATATGAACTTGCACAATTGTTTTAGTAAATAACTTGTTATAAGATGTGATCCTTTGTCAGATAGGATAGTAAATGGGAATTTTTATGTGGTAATGATTTATTCATAAAGGAACTGGGTGGCAATCAGAGCATCAGATTTGAGGACAGCTTTGGTGAAGAGCCATATGGTAAAATACTTGATAGCAACTAGGAGGTACTTGCATCCTTGGATGATGATAGGGAAGGGACCTACAAAGTCAATGCCCCATTTTTAAAGGGTTCAGAAGTGATAAATGTAAGTCCAGGGGTGCATCTCCTCTGCTTAGACTGGGCAATGTTTCCATTCCCAATAAAAAGGGTCCAAAGAGGGCGGCCGTCCCCCTCATCACACTGGGTGATCTTGCCCATGTGGTAGATGAGCGCTTGGTAACAGCACTCCCTCTGAGTATTCCTCCTCCTGTCCCCACACTTGGCTCAGCTGAATTAGTATGACAAATTGAGTAAATTTGCACTGAAATCGTTGGAAACTGTCACCCCCATGAGATGAAAAAGATTTTATGAAGTTGATGGTATCAAGCCCTCAAAATCAAAGTCCAAATGCCTTAAAACCACAGTAATAAGGCCTGACGGGATCACACATTCAATAGATGCAGAATTAAGTGTCAAATCCTCAGTAACACTAATTGATGGCATTGAGCTATTGGAAAATGTCATCAGTTTGAAACTTTCTCCAAAATATATGGGGACAAAGCCCAACAGGCATGTACCTCTAAATAGGAATGTGTCTAGCAACAAATTCTCAGTCAAAATTGCCAATGGCATCAAGCCATTGGGCAATAATGTTGCCAATTTTGGAACTCCCCTCAAAATCTTTTAAAACAAAGCTCAATGGGCATGTACCTTCATTGTAGACTGTTGCTGCTAGCTCAAAACCCCATCTCAAAATTCTGGATTGTCATTCAATGTTATACATTTGGACAAACAAACGCCAAGTAACTGGGAATGGGTTATTTTGGGTATCCCAAACCCATTTCTGACCAGTTGGGACTGCCCCTATGTGGGGTGGCCTTGGGGGATTCCCGTTGCTCATCAGGCCAGATGCCTTTGCACTAATCATCATAAATGCAGTGAAGCTGTGAGTCAGGTGTTTGAGGTCAAACTAACAGCAACTCAATCTGCTGCCAATTCCTTCAAAGTTGGTTTATATTGAAATCATTTTTCCTCTCCCTCTAAAGTTTGCTGGGTTAGGTCAAATTTTGAAGGCCCCAATCCCATGCATTGATAAGTATTTCCCAAATTGACCACAACTTAATCAGTCATAATACTGAGGAAATTGGTGGTTGATTTTCTTAAAGATCCTTTCAATAAAAATCTCCTCATGTTCCCAACTTTTTGATTTTACTTAAAATTCTTTTACCAAGCTCCCTACGGCACTAAATCCTGTGGCCCATTGGGTCTTACATTGGCTGGTCAATACCATTCATGATAGTAACATTAGCTCCCTCCATATCCAATTGGGCCTATCATGTAAGAAACTTCTGGTAATTCAACCCCATTGTTGAAGCCATATGCCAACAGGATATAAAGTTCTGTGTGCTCATCTAGCTTTACTTTCCATGAGGATCTGCACCCTTGTCTCTGTTTTTGTGCCAAATCCTTCTATAAAGTATTCTGAAGCCGCTAGTATGATTGTTCAATTCCCTGAAGCAAGGCCCACGGAGTCTGGAGTTGCAACAGTTTGGTTCATTGCCAAGTTCCTTTTTACACTTGCCACATATCAGTGCTCACTTATTTCCCATCTTCCTGCGCCATATAACGTCATTTGAGCGGCAATGCCTCTGGCATTCTGGATTGCTTTTTGGGTGCTTTTGAATCCTGACTGGCAGGCCAGTCTACACTTCATATGCCTTCTTCCTAACATAATCAACCAACCATTGTTTCCAGCCATTTCAGCCTTATTCTTAGAGATGGGTGCTGCAGTGGTTACTTATTATCAAATGAATGTGTAATTGGTAGTTTGTCTCCTGCTGTTTATTTGGTCAGTCGCTAATTTTGTGAGCAGCGTTCAAAATGCTTTGGAGAAATTTCTCCATGGTAGCAGGGCCCCATTGGCCGCTACTTGTCCCTCAGCTCATTTTTAAGTAGGGGATCCAGGTATCCCTTCCTGAGATATTGTTAATCAGGTCCTCAACGCCCTTTCTGAGATGCAAATATGATCTGATGTTGCCCTGAATAATGCTGCTTCATTGTCCAACGCCCATAAAAGTGTTGCCCTTCTAGATGCAGTTGAAGGCAAAGCCCATTGGTGGGTGCAAGGACTTTTGCATTCTGCTAATTGTGCAGGTGATCCTACCTCACTTGTCACAGAAGTATCAGCAGCTTAGAAACCCCTTGTGTCACATTCAGAATGATCATTTCAATTACTTTCTTTTATCGCTGAAGCCCCTTCTTAGCCTCTTTAATTACAGCCTTACGTGAGCAAGACCCAGCACTTGAGTTTTCTAGTGATATGCTCCAAGAAATTTTCAGTTCTGCGTTGGATTCTGCCTCCACTCATCATGAAGTTTGGTCCACCCCTATGGGGACAGTGGAACAAATGTGTAAAGCTGTAACTTCCATTAATGCCTCTTTGCCATGACCCCCACCTTCAAGTTGGAAACTACATGATTGGGTTGCCCAACAAAGACTTGGATTCTGTTACCGTTGTTAAACCAGTATTAATACTGGTCCCAGAGTCAGCCAATGCCCCATCCTAAGTTGGATTACCCTGGCTCACCTGTCAATGAGTCATTAAAAGTCCAGATTGAAGAAGCTGGTTCCCAAACCCTTGCTCTTCCCAACTTAACTCCCTAAAAAGAGCCCAACCTTCCCTGTGATTTGCTAGCTATCTCTTCAGTATCAGCAGAAATGAATGAATCTGCCAATAAGCAGAACTTCTCCTATCTTTTATTGGCAATGAAAATTAGTATCAGATCTTAACACATGTCCTTCAAGGCCTTGGTAGATACTGGAGCAGTGGGTAATTTTATTTGTAGAGCTGGCCCACCAGCTGGAACTTGACCTGGACTTGGGTCCTACAGTGATGGTTGCTTTGTAAGCTTCCCAGCCCTCATACATATTATGACGCCCAGTATCTTTCTCAGTTCACCAGTTTAGTTTTTGCATTTGGTTCTCATCAATGCCAAACTTGGTGTTTCCGGTGATTTTGAGGATGGGTTGGTGGCGTTGACAGCATGTTAGAATTCACCTCAATTCTAATATGTTGTCATTTTCCAATGGCCAGATGGAAGGCAAGTTTCTCTTACTGGATATACATACAAAAACTCAGAATTGTAGTAAAAATACTTCCCTTGTTTCCCCTGCAGGACTCCTATTGGATTTCCCTAAGGCATTGATGGGATTTCAGAATATCTTAAATTCTGAGAAGGCATACCGCCTCCCCCTCATATAGAATTTGACTTGGGGTTTAGGACAGCAGTGCAGGTTGTGAATATTAACTGTCCTTTGTATCCATATAGTGGAAGAGGATGATGCTTTCAATGTATGGTTGGATGATGTTGAGATTTTTGCCTATATTCCAAGCCAACTAGATTACCAGGGGTCGCTAAGGGAAAATTCCCTATAGCAAAGTGAATTGGATATTGGTTGACCCTGATTTCAGGGTAGCAATGTTTGGAGAATTTTATGTAATTTGCCTGGTTTGGATCCATTGAAGATTGATTAAGGTGAATGCTTAAGATCTCATCAGGAAGAGTTGCTGACAAAATAGGGGCATCTGATAGTTGATCAATGATTAACTATCAGGTGTACCACTTGGGATTGGTCAGATTTCATCACTAACCAATTGGGAATTTAAGGATCAAGTTGTGAGGCGAGTGATGCTTTCTGCAACTAGCTAATCAATCAGTTGGTTTGTGACCTGCCTTAATGGGTAACAAGTACCATTACCTAAGCAAGTCACTTGCCAAATATGGTTGGTTCGTTGGGATTGAGAGGAAAATGTTAGGGACACATTTTCTGACTCTTTCTGTTTTAGGTCTTGAGGATGTCCAATGATGGAATCATAGCCAGGATGGGGAAGACCATCAATGATGAGAAGATGATGGGTAATTCAATGGCAACAGCTGCCGTTTCATCAATGTGGTGTCAACAGAGGGTTGGGCATCAAATTTCTACTATAAATTCCCCTAAGAATTCACCTAATAAAACAATCAATTACCAGAGTATTATCATAATATACTTTAGCAGAAATTATTTCTAGTTCTATTTTTCTTCAAGGAAATTATTGCTGTGTGCTTTAATTGGATACTCTTTAGGATAAAGAGTAAGGATATGAGCGTGGATCCAGAGAAGAGAAGCTGAGCTAAGATGGGAATTGAAGCCAACTGTGTGTCACCAGAGAGAAGCCATAAACGAGGATCTGAGCATGGATCAAGTTAGGCGGTATAAGGGAACGGATCCCCATTGAAAACATCTTAAGTATTTTGAGGAGGAATACTGGTCAAGCGTTGGACCCAATACTAGTGATTTATTCAACTATGAATAGTATTCATAATATTATCAATTGACTATATATTATTATCAGACAACGCGCATAATTGCACAACACCAAATATGTGCATTTAATTAATTTAGAGGTTATTAGCCATGAACAATCAACGAAACACATGAATTTTACCAGATGACATGCTTAAAAAAAGTAGTTGTTCAAAGAGACATCCCCAGTTGCTTCTCCCATTGTCTTTGCTAAGAAGGACAATGGTTCCCTTTGTCCCTGCGTGGATTATGGTCATCTAAATAAGATCATAGTCTATGATCACTACCCTTTGCCATTGAAGCAGACAATTGCCCAAGCAATTGCCAAGTCACTTGTGTTCTCTAAACTCGATCTTGTTAATGCCTTTAATCAGATTTGGGTGATGGAAGGTCAAGGATGGCTTACCTCTATCTGAACAAAAAAAGGTATCTTCTAATTTTGAGTAATTCCATTCAGGTTAAATGTTGTACCAGCCACATTCTAAAGAATGATTGATAATGTGCTGAGTGACCTCCAATTCACCTGCACGGTAGCATACATTGATGATATCTTGGTACACTCTCTAACTCCTGAAAAACATGCAAAGAACTTGTAAGTGGTAGTGGCTGCCTTGCATAAGGAAGGACTGTTCATCAAGCCTTCAAAATGCGAGTTTTATAGGGAGGAGGTTACCTTTTTGGAAAACTTAGTATTAAAAGATGGCTACGTCATTCCCCCTAACAAGTTGGACGCCATCTGTAAATGGCCAACTAAAACAATTCAAAAGCAATTGAGAAGATTTTGGGCATAATCATTTTCTTGAAAAAAATTCTCCCCTGCCCTATCCTAGTTAGCTGCTCCACTACATCTGCTCACAGGTAAAAATGTTCCCTTTCATTGGATTCCTGGGTGCCATCAGGCATTTGAGTCAATCAAATATGTGTTTTATCACCCCCATCTTAAAATATGCAATCCCTACAAACCCTATGTTGTAAAATGTGATGTCTCATCTGTTTCAGTAGAAGCGTCTTACTTCAGGAGCGTGATGGGTTGGAACATTCAGTCACCTTTTTTTCCCGCAAGTTCTCTCCCAAAGAGCAGCCTTGGCCATCTACAATAAAGAGTTGGCAGCCATCACATGGGCCTTGACTCATTGGCGTTATCACTTACAAGGCGCTCAGCATGAGTTAACAGTGCGCATGGATCATCAAGCTCTCCTTTCTTTTCATAAGCCACAGAAGTTGGCACATTGGTAGGCTCAAACCTACCAGGATTTGTGTAGTTTCAACTTCAAATATGATTTGTAAAAGGAGCATTAAATGTACTTCCCAATTACCTCAGTCATAAACCTGCTCATTGCCCCACTGACTAGGATGAGGCAGATTTGGTCACAGTAATTCCCCATACTCAAATCTTAGTCATTGTACCTCCCGTGGTCTTGTCAGTGGACTTAGATCCTGATGTGCCTCTTATTTCATAGGTCTTAGAAGCCCAAATGACCTGTCCCAAAGGCGTGGATCTTCTGAAGCAATTGTCCCTTCCATCTCAAAAACATTCCCTATATTTCTTGAAGAAGGACCTTATTCATTTTCAATCATGGGTGTGGGTCCCTCCTCTTTTTCAAGCTGAAGTGTTACAGGCTCATCATGACCCCCCACAGTTAGCCATCCCAGTAATAAGAAACGTATTGACTTAATCAAGTTTACCTATAATTGGGCAGGATTGTCAAAAGAAGTATTAGCCTGGATTGCCAATTGTGTCACCTGTGCATGGGCCAAGTCAGATTGATCAAAAATGAATGGTCTCCTTCACCCTTTACAGCAGGCTGAAGGTCCATGGACTTCAGTGTCCGTGGATTTTATCATTGAACTTCCCTATTCTAATGGGTTAACTGCAGTGATGGTGGTGGTTGATCATTTCAAAAAATTTTCTCTATTTATCCCATGCTCTTTCACCATTACTTCAGAGGAAACTGCCCAACTCTTCATGCGCCATGTGTTCTCTATGTTTGGTCCCCCGCAGGAGATTGTCAGCGACCACATGCCTTAGTTAACAGCGCAATTCTGGAATTAGCTTTTTTCAATCTTGAAAATTATGCCCTGTTGATCCATGACGTATCATCCCCAGTCTGATGGACAAACTGAGTGGGTTAATCAGATATTGGAACAGTACTTGCGCTGCTATGCTGCTGCTGCGCAGAATATTTGGGCCAATGACCTTCCTCTCGCTCAGTTTGCCTATAATAATGGAACGCATGCCTCTATGGGGTTTCCCCATATGAAGCAACCTTGGGGTACAACACCTCATTTTCAGTCAATCCATGCCTGTGCCCAGAGGTCCCAGCCACCGCGGATCATGAAGAGAACATTCAATCCACCCAGGCCTTGGTTTGGGAGCATCTTACTAAAGCTATGAGTGACTATAAGCAGTTTGTGGATCAGAAGCGGCTTCCAGCACATGAGATTGTGGTGGGTTCATATGCCATGCTTGATACGCATCATTTGAGGATGCAGGTACCTCTCAGAAGCTTGCAAGTAGGCATTTGGGTCCCCACTTGGTGGAGGAAGATTTGGGTAATGGTGCTTTCCAGTTGAAATCCCATCTCACTGGAAGCAACGTCCAGTCTTCCATGTATCTCATCTGTCCCCATTCAAGGGGGCAATCCCCTTGGATCCTAAGCCAATGTTGATTGAGGGTGCAGAGGAGGCCAAAGTGGAGGGCACTTTAGTATCACGCAGATCACAGAGATTAGTTCAATATCTCATCGCTTGGAAGGGCTATCCAGCCATTGAGAACAGTTGGGTCGAGGCCCAAGATTGCGCAAATGATTGGATTTAGTTGAGGCTTTCCACGTTTCCCACCCTGATGTCCACCATCCCCCTCAAAAATTGCTACGTTAATGGTGATCAAGTTGCCCAAGGCTCAAAAAAATGTAGCTCTCATGCAGTTTCCTGGTGGGGGCGCCCCCTTTGGCAAAAGAGAAGGGTAATGTAAGTCTGGGGGAGCGTCTCTTCTTCTTAGACTGGGCAGTGCTTCCATTCCCCAATAAAAAGGGTCCAAAGAGGGTGACTGTCCCTCTTGTCACACAGGGTGATCTCACCCATGTGGTAGATGAGCGCTGGGTAACAGCTCTCCCTCTGAAGATTTCTCCTCCTGTCCCCACGCCTGCCTCAGCTAAATTAGTATGGAGAATTGAGGAAATCTGCACTAAAAACGTTGGAAACCGCCACCCTCATGAGCTGAAAGGATCTTATGAAGTCAATGGCACTGAGCCCTCAAAATCAAAGTCCAAATGCCTTAAAACCACAGTAATGAGGTCCAACGGGCTCACACATTTGGTAGATGTAGAATTAAGTGTTGAATCCTCAGTAACACTCATCAATGGCATTAGGCCATTAAGAATGTCATTGGTTCAAACTTTCTCCAAAATATATGGGGACAAAGCCCAATGGGCGTGTACCTTTAAATTGGAATGTGTCTAGTAACAAATCCTTGGTCAAAATTGCCAATAACATCAAGTCATTGGGCAATGATGTTGCTGAGTCAGAAAACCCCTCAAAATCTAAGGAAACAAAGCCCAACGGGCATGTACCTCTATTGTGGACTGTTGTTGCTAGCTCAAAACCCCCATCTCAAAAATCTGGATTGTCATTTGATGTTAGTTATTTGGCCAAACAAACGCCCAAGTGACTGGGCATGGGTGAGTTGTGTATCCCAAACCTGTTTCTAACCAGTTGGGACTGCCCCAATGTAGGGTGGCCTTGGGGTTTTCCATTGCTTGTTGGTCCAGATGCCATTGCACTAACCATCATAAATTCAGTGAAGCTGTGAGTCAGGTGTTTGAGGTCAAACTGACAGTGACTCAGCCTGCTCCCTTTTCCTTCAAAGCTGGTTCAGATTAAAAAATTTTCCCCCTCCCTCTAAAGTTTGCCAGTTTAGGTTCAATTTTGAGGGCTCCAATCCCATGCTTTGATAAGTATTTCTCAAATCAACCACTATATAATCAGTCATAACACACCGAGGAAATTGTTAGCTGATTTTTTTAAATTCCCTTTCAATAAAAATCTCCTCATGTTCCCAACTTTTTGATTTAACTTTAACTTTCTCTTACTGAGCTCCCTATGGCGCTAACCCTGTGGCCTGTTGGGCCTTACATTGGCTGGGCAATACCATTCATGATAGTAACATTAGATCACTCTGTAGCCAATTGGGCCTATCATGTAAAAAAATTCTGAGAATTCAACCCCATTTTGAAGCCATCTGCCAACAGGATATTGGAATCCTGTGGGCTTATTTATCTCCACTTCACTCGAGGATCCACCCCTTTGCCTCTATTTTGTGCCAACCCCTTCTATGGAGTATTCTGACGCTGCTAGTACAATCGTTCAACTCCATTAATCAAGGCCCATGTGGTCTCTAGTTTCAACAGCCTGGTTCATTGATGGGTTCCTTTTTACGCTTGCCAAACGTCAGCGCTCACTTGTTTATCATCTTCCCATGCCATATAACGTCATTTGAGCGGCAATGCCTACAGAATTATGGCTTGATTTTTGGGTGCTTTTTCATCCTGACTGGCAGGCTAGTCTAAACTTCATATGCCGTCTCCCTGACAATGAGGGGGTTGTGAGGTTTCTGTGGTTAAGTTGACCCCCAAAAACTTGGCAAGAGTGACAGGTGGCAACGTAATTGTAGACATCAGTGAGGGCATATGGTCACAAGTAAGAACAGAATATTCACTCCCAGATAGTTTGGTTGCTAAAATGTCCAGCATCATTATAAACTTCTTTGAGATACTTGGTTTGTAACTTCTTTGGGACCACTTGGAGGCGGGAATTCTTGCCTTTGAGGTATAGTCATCTGCTAATGACAAAAAACTTGATGTAATTGGTTTTATATTGTTGTTTGTTAGTTAATACTCTGTGGACTTCAAAGCTCTGGAGGATTTGGTGTATCTGTAGCAGTTTGGGTTACAAGGAGATGGACTCCATATGGTAAGTGAGGACTGGGTTAACTATAGGGGGGATGCTGAGAGAGGCCAACAGCCATGGCATTCAGCTTCACAGGTATGTGTACAAATTTTATGCTGAATTATATCAGCTCATATCTCCAGAAAATTCAGAAGCTGTTTAGATTAGGTTATTGAATAGGAAACACAAGGAATAATTATTGATATATATAGTGACATCTCAATCCAAAAAAGTATTTGAATTTTTGGAGGGTGTACATGATGGTGAGTATTTTTATTTTCATATGTAGAATAATTGATTTCAGTGGGAGAATTTTTTTAGAATTATACTTGATGAGCAATCATTTCTCATGTTGAAATTAGTAATGATGGCTCCAAAGGCAATATTGCTTGTATTGTGAATACTTGAAAGGTATCTTCAAAGTTTGTGGAATTAGCATGAGGCCTATGTCATGACTGTCTTTAACTCATCAAAGCTTATTTTTTCTGGTCAGTAAAACTTCCAGGCAGCTCCTTTCTTCTGCAGGTGGTACAAAGGGCAGAGATCTGACTGAAAGTTAGAATAAAGTAGTGGTAATAGTTAAAAGTTCCTAGGAAGCTGAGTAATTTATTAGAAGTTTGAGGTTAGGGCCAGGAAATGATAGCTTTGATTTTTTTGGGGGTCAGTTGATTTTCCCTCAGGTGTAATTATATAACCTAATAGTTTGAGCTCTTGGGCGCACAGGGCTAATTTAGATTCGTTGATTCTGAGGTTGGACTTTTGGAGGCACTACAAAACTATCTTCAGATTTTGGAGGTGCTGATGAAAGTTAGGGTGTATACAGTATTGTCATCAAGGTAGACAGTTATGCATTAGTGAGGAAGATCAAAAAAGAGGCCATCCATGGTTTTTGAAAAGATTGTGGGGCTCCAGTGAGTACAAAGGGCATTCAGGTGTACTCAGACTGCTCATATTTGGTAATTAAGGCAGTTTATCAATTGAGTCCTCAGCCATGCCAACTGGTAGTATCCTGAGAAGATATCAATATTGGTAAACATGTGGGCTCCCCCAATAGCGCTAAAATTGTCAGTAATAATAGCAGGGGTAGGCATTTTTCTTCATAATTTTGTTTAACAGGATGTAATCAATGCACATTTGGAGCAATCTGACTTTGTTGGGCACCACAACCATTAAAATGCCCATATAGATTAAAGGGGTGAATAAGCCTGCTGGCAAGTCCCTTTTAGTTTTGGCTTCAATAAAGTGTTCCCAGGCTTGGGGTAGTCAATAGGGCCATCAGGTGATTGGTTTAGAGTCTCCAAATTCAATGTTTTTCTGTCCCAGATTTGATAATGGGATGTCATCTTCATCTTGCTATATTATTTTTTAGTTCTGGCTCAAGAAAGACAATTCTTCCTTCTCACTGTCTTGGAGGTTTCTAGGGATTTATCAGTTGAAAAGTGTCAAATTGGGCATGAGAGGCTGGTGAAACTCATTCATGTTCTTTTAAAATCAAAAATCCTTGTGAGAGCTTTGGGGTAGTAATAATGGGTTTTAGTGTTTGGTAAATAGAAATTACTAATTTCCTTCAAAAAATTTGGGGCAACAATTTAGAGTTTGGGTGCTTTTGGGACTGTTGCACTTGGTAAATCAAAAATTCCATTGTGGCTTTAGATGTGGCAGCGGAGTCTTCTTTAAATTGGTGTTAATCAATGGTATCATTGGATAAGGTTAAGCTGGGTTGGTCAGCTGGTGTAAGTTCTGCGGTGTTATCCCTGGCAGGATCACCAAATGTCATGATAACTCAGTAATCCCAGGTTGATCATGATGTGAGGTTCAGATGACACCTCATATAGCCATTTTATCAGGTGGCATCATTAGCATGTTTAGGTGCTGGTGGTCAGGCATTGTGACTGAAGTGTCAGAATTGGCGTTGCAGGGATAAATCCCAAAAAGTTGAACACAAATAGACTAAGAAAATTATTTTGATAGTTTATTTATAAGAAAGGGCAGGATCATATACCTGATAAGTGGAAAATTAGTAAAGAGAAAAGGTTTTCAGGGTCTCAAATGGAATTCAGCTAAAAATGAAAAATGGGTAAAAGGTTGAGACAAGGGATGGGATATCCACCAATGGATAGGCAACCTTGGTGGTAATGTGGCAGCAGTTGGTGTTATTTGGTTGATTTGATAGGTTCAATGAATTTGTCAAGTAGTTTGGTGGTTATTTGGTTAATCTCTTTAGTTTTAAGTAAGAGTTTAAGGATATTTGGTTGATTTGATTAGCTTAACGATTTTTAGTGAGCAGTTGGTGATTTTGTTAATTTAATAGGCTCTATGGTCTTACTAAGTAGTTTAGTAGTTAATTAATTTATTTGATAGGTTTAATTACTCCTAAACTTATGATGACATATACAACATAATTGGAAAGATAATCAATTATTATTGTCTGGTAAATTATAGACTTAAGCAATGCTGAGTAAATCAGATAGTGTATAACATTCACTACTCACAATAATATGTTTAAATGGAAGATAAGATGTCATGCTCTTAAGATTTTACCATTTGTATAAGGTTTAACTTTTTATCTTATTTTGATTTAAACCTTCTCATCACTCCTATATATTTTTTCAGAATGCTCAGCTAAAAAGATATATCATATTGATTAAATAGGAATCACTTAGAAAATCAATGGCATATTAAAATGAAATACCCGCCAAACTGTTTTAATAGATTAATAATACTATCAAATCAACCATATCACCAACCTCTTATCTATTACCATTGTGATAATTAATCAACCAAATCAGCAATATCTTACCAAAACATTGAGCCTATCAATCAAACAAATCATCACTAACTGTTGAGTAAAATATTGACCTATCAAATTAAAAACCAACTAAAACCTTTTTTACACTAATCTCAATACTATCATCATTATATGATATCACACAATAATCATGCTTTAGCTGATGGTAGTTGAAGCATTACATATTTTTTGGATATCTAGCTATAAGATATTTATCATTAAAAATAAAGATTTTAAGTGAACACCACACCACTTGATTATTTACACTGCGCCTTGTTAATTTTGATGGTGAAAGCAAGTTGCATAGGAAATTACAATCACTTGAAATACAAGGGAATATTTTTATCAATAGTATATAAGGAATAAATATCCTCACCTTTTTCTTTGCTTATTAGGAATTATAGATTTTATGACATTATCTAGGAGACTTTTTATGCTGAGTCTGGTATTATTGTAAAGTTTTAGTGAATATAAATTATATAATTGCAGGATACAACAGCTGGATTATAACTTTGCCAACACATTACTTTTGTTTTTTATTAAATCTCAGGTCAAAAGTTCATGTTTGACTTTAAATAAAGCAATACAATTAATAGGTAAGCCAAACTTCTTGGTGAATGTAAAAAGCTCCACACCAGAGTTTTAAGTCACCACATTAGAGATTAGGCTCAAGAAAATCCCAAATTAGGAAGTTTACTTCAACCAACTCATAGCTAGATTACATAATAAAATAAGTTTATCTTTTTTTAGCACTAACACTAGGTGGTCCCAACCTGAAGGGTGGATTCAATGCTCTAAAATGGAGTTTATCTTATGTTTGAAAGAGGTTATAGTTAAATCAAATAAACTAAGCTCTACTTACAAATGATATAAGTTCATAACCACTCTAAATGCTTACAAAATTAACGTTGATAGGTATAGAAACTGAAATTTCATCAGTTTTTTAAATTTCAATCTCTAAATTATCAGGATATAAAAACATCTCATAGTAATATTTTTAATTGTGTAATATGAAATAAAGAGTTTTATTTGACAAAGTATATTGATAGTGTTTTATACTTTAGCTTTAAATTCTTTAAAAGCCTATTTGCAAGTAAAAAGATTGTTTTTAAGTCTTAGTATTCTCACTACCATATTTAATAGAATCTTTATATTATATATGTAACATAAAAAACCTAGGATTGGTCTCAAAATTGTATTAGTATTGTGGTCAGCCACCTGGCTAAAAATACCAAACTTATTTGTATTCCATTAGTGTAAACTCATACAGTATATAAAGTTAAAACACATTAACTTTTCTTTGATTATGGTGAAATCCTAAATATGAGCTGATTGTTCCTGCTGAACCATCATGATACTGTCATACTGAATAATTATAGAATTAACTTTTAGCAGACTTTTGTTGCATGAGCAGTTTAAATTAGTGAAATAATTTGATCATGTAGGATCAAAATAAAGGGTTTGATGGATTGTAAGGGGGAGTATGACCACCTCTAGCAGCTACTACATTGGATATCATTCACTATAACTTTTTAAATCAACTTTCAAGGTTATTTGTCCTAGGTCACAGGAGGATAGTCCTCAATCTCACTATAAACACCCAGTTGTCAACTGCCCTTTCTGAAGATCAAGAAGCTTTAATTCAGGAATTGTTGAAGAAAATATTTAATTAATAAACCAGATAATGAGCTTTTAGCACTGATTGACCATGATGCATTTCCTAATGAACTTCAATATATAGCTTAGTCAGAGATGTTGATGCTAAATATGTAACTTACTCAGTATGTGACTATTCTTAAAAGGTTTGCTAGTTGACCACAGAAGCTAAGATGTAAGAATCCTAACCTGTAAGTCCTAGGAAGCATCCCCTGCACCTCAACTGTGAGGAGTTACTGTTCAGTACAAAGAAGAGGGTGAAGAAGGTGGCCATCCCTCTTGTTTCACAGGGTCAATTTAGCCCATGTGGTAGATGTGATTTGGGTGATACCTACCACATAAAAATTGTTCCCCTATCTCCCCTTCTCACCATTCAGGAGTTGATGCAAAAGTTGGGGAGTGTATCTGGAGGTGGCAGTGGTAAGAAGCCATTGCCAATGGGAAGCTTGCGATTTTTTCTCTCACCCAGTAATCTCTGCCACCAATTTTGGAGTTATTAAATATAATATATTGGTACCCAGTAGAACCAATTTGTCAGTTTTATGCTTGGGTTCAAATCCCACCATCTTGTTTTCTCTATGCCAGAAAAGGAGAGCAGATCCTAAACAGGTTTGGCGTGCAAATCTTTTCAATACAAAATGGGACGCCCCATGCCTACCATGGGCATGAGTGCAACCAGTCTTCCACCAAAAAATTGTTCTCAATCCACCAAGTGAAATTGCTTCAGGAGAAAAGGCTTATTATGAAAAACACAAACTGATTCAGTCAAGCAGGTTAAGAGCAAATTAGAATTGTGAGCAGTTGAGACTGTCAATCAACTAGAAATGAGTGTAAGCATGTCTACCATAGTTAATACTGATTTCCTTATTACCCAAGCCCCCAGATTTTAAAACAACAGTCTCCCACAAGTCTTGTTGTTGGTTAAATTTTATCCTTTGTTTTAATTAACAAATATTGTGTGGAAATTTTAAAATTTTTTTTGGCTAATCATTAGAAATGTTCTTGCCAGATGCCAGGTTTATTGTCTTTGTAATGACTGGGCCACTTTAGCCATGATTACTACCTTGTTACCCTCCCTATTTGAATGGGGATGTTTTTATGATTGTAATGATTAGTTTCACACAAAAACGGTTTCTCCAATCTTCAGAACTATAGAGAATTTTGCATATTGGCTGATTTTTGTTTTTTTTTTTGATTTTTTTAAAATTATATTGATCATTTATATTCAGTTAGATTATCAAAATTTGGTTTAGTTTCAAACCAGCCATAAATGCTAGGATCAAAAGAGGCATCCATGCCTAAACTATTTTTAGAAATTTATTTCTAAGATTCATTTTATAAAACCTGCAAGTAGCAGCATCCAAATCTGAGTTTTGAGTTCTAAAGAATACACCCACTGCCATTCTATTGACTATAAGCTTATCTATCTGATTGTATATATTAATTTATTATAATTTAAATTTGCAAAGAATAAAGTTTATTCAATAGTGTAATTAATAAAGGAACCTTTACAACGCTTTTGTTTACCAAGTAATAGTATGTAGATTACTCTAAAGACTCTGAAGGTTATGAGATCAGATTACCCCTGTACCTCAGCCAAGTGGGACAATGGAGTCAGAAGAGCAATTTTTAGTTTTTCAAGTTGCATTTGGAGTGGGAACAATTTCTTAAACTAGGTGAACTTACCTGAATCACCATTAGATTAGGGAACTTTATTCTGGGAATGTAGTTTGTTTACCAACACACCTGTCAGAAACTTGGGGTATTCTGTGAGTTACAATAATGGTCAAATGGGGTTAAATCCTATTTTATATGACTTATTGCGCCATAATATGGCTCTGCTTCTTAGGTGATACCCACAAAGTGGGCTAAGTTTTGCAGCCCCTTTGAATGTTCAACACCCTGTGTTCCTAGGAAGATTCTGGCACCCCTGGGGTGCCTAAGAAAGAAACATATGTGAATCTTTTTCCACTACCCTTACAACTGTGTGAGTGCTGGTGGCATGTCAGCAAAAGTGATTACTGATTGTCATCCTTCAGTTATTCTCCTCCCAATAAAGTGCCAACTCATGTGGAAAGTTATACTCACAGTATTCTGTCTTGTGTTCTGGGTGTCCACTCACTCAGAAATGTAGGCTGGTCTTAACTTTATTATCTGGTGTCATTACAAAACCCTTGCAAGTTCCACCATCACTTGCAGATAAAGTTAAATTACAGCAATGGTACCAATAAAAACCCATAAGATTTGTAAGAAAATCGTGAGCTAACTAAACATGTATAAGGCCAGTATGAGACCTGATGATAAACCCCTATTCCTGGAAAGGAAGGAGCACCCCTTTAACACAAAAAAGGGACATAAGAAGGATGCTGTACACTTCACCAACAAGGGTGGCCTAGGCCATGATTGAATTAGCAATGGGTCACAGCCTATCTTCTTAAGATTTCCCCCAGCATTTCTTCATTAATACTCATGAGTTGCTGGGAAGGGTAAGAGGTTGTGAAAGGAGGTTGTGGAATTTAGAAGGCATTGTAGACATTCATGGCACCCTTAATCAAATGCAAGTTCATCAAAAGAAGGGGTTAAATGCTTCCAAGGTGTGTAAACTGATTTTATATATAAATGAATCAAATCGTTGCAGAATTTGAGTTTAGTTGACACATCCAAGCTGTCAGAAGAGTATCTATAACCCTCCAGTTCCCTGCGTGGTGGTGCTCGGTGCATAAGCCCAATGTAAGGTAACTAGTCATCAATGTTACAAGAAGGATAGCCCGCAGAGTGTTCTTGAGCTAAAGTGACATAGTGAGAGTATGTTAACATGGTAACCATTAATAGTGATCAAACCAATAGCAAGGCTTAGCTGTGTCCCAAAGAGGAGTTCCTAACCAAGCTTTGAACAGGGCTAGAGTGCACAGGAGCCTCGGGTTGGAGGGAATCTTGGAGGCCCAGAAGTGTACCTGATGCTGTGATAATTTTAAAGTTAATAAATTGGCTAAAGTGTTGTGAGACCTCCTCAAAGAGGTCTGCGCACAGGTTCACCCAAGTCAACATAAATTAAAACTGTAAACAAGTGGGGAATTAATATATGGAAGATGACAAATGAGAAAGATTGGTCTTGAGTAAACATATTTAAGCCAACTTGGGGAAATAAATAATAAGAGAAAGTGGTACTAAGTCTTGGTGCACCAATAAGCACACAATTCCATCTGAACAGGTAACATACTTTGAAATTGACCTTACTGAGTGATCAATTGAAGTTGAGCCCAACCTGAGTTAGCTTTCTCATAAATTGAATGGATTGAACCCACTGTTCACCAATTAATCAAATAAAGATGTTGTAATTTAGAAGATAACTCGTCTGTTTTAACGCAAAAGCTGAAAAAAGGTGCTGGGCGTTGTGCACCTCACTTTATCAACCTAGGCATACCTAGCTTGTACCCAACGTTGATCCAAGGTGTGCTTTAGGTCAAAAAAGTCCTGCAAGTTGACCCTTTGGACCTCCTGCTTCCCAGCCTTGTCCTTGCTGTTGGTCCCCTCAATAAGGTCATGTAAAAATGACATTACCCTATCCTCTCTTTTTGGGCTCCACCCCCCTCCAAGGGCATTTTCCAAGGAAAAGTTTTTATGGTCAGGGGACAACTTCACTGAAGCAACGGCTTAGACTTATATCCTGCGGCTTCAGGGAAATACTCATGGAATGCTATAATCAAATCTTGGGCATGGGCGCAGTCATGCGCTGGGACCCAACTGTTCTCCGCTGCATCAATCCCTTCCAGGATACAAGATACTCAAGTCTTCTTATTACCTGATGAAAGGCTATAATCTCTTCCACTTCCAACTCCAGTGCCCCATCCACAAGATAGGCCTTGGGAGTCTCTGGTGTGGAATCCTCAAACAACGTGAGCTTGCTTTCATGGATTACTGAAAAGATATAAAACAAGGGAGAGATCCAACTGGCATGAGGAGTGGCCCACCTTTTTGACAATGTAATACTGCCCAATCCAAATTGGTCCTAGTTTTTTTGCATGATTGCTTGATCAGGATGTTTTTAGCATCCAGCATCATGAAATCTCCTTCCTTGTAAGCTGGTCCAACTTGTCTCTTACCATCTGCATTCTCCTTGTAAGCCTGCATGGCTGCACCTAAATTCGTGCTCACCCCCTGGTGTACTTTCTTGATCATTTTTGAAAAGTCCACCACCACTTCCACCTTGGATCCACAACTGGGTTCCATATTGAAGGCGGGATTGAAACCATAGTTGGCAAAGATGAGGGAACAACCAATCAATGCATGTTGGGCGTTGTTATAACTGAATTGGGCCATGGGGAGATGGGAAACCCAATCTGGATAATCTGCAACAGTGTCACACCACAAAAACTGTCTGAGGCACTGGTTCACTAGTTCAGTCTTCCCATCTGATTGGGGGTGATAGGCAGTTGAACAGCAGGGGCGAATCTGAAGAGTCTTACGCAACTCTTATTAAAAGATGGAGGTAAACTGGTGTCCCTTGTAAGTCCAGGGGAACGTCCCCTGTGTGTCAATCAGGCCATCTTCCCATTTCCAAGTAAAAAGGCTCCAAAGAGGGTGTCTGTACTCCTCGTCACCCAGGGCGACCTTGCCCACATGGTAGATGAGTGATGGGTAACAGCCCTCCCTATTTGGATCCCTCCCCCAGTGCCCACTCTTACCTCAGCCAAATTTGTACATCTGATCAGGGAAATTTGCACTGAAATTGGTGAAATGAAGTTGATCAGTCTGAAAACGAGTGGAAACAAGACCAATGATTGGAATCCACATAGTCAAAAAGGAACGAAGATTGATTCATCAGCCGGAATTGCTGACAATTTTGATTTGGAAACACTGCAATTGTCAAAATAACCCCTTCTTAAAATCATCAGGGATGATCCCCAATGTTCAGGTAACAGCATCAGACACTATCGACAATAGTTTGAAGCTCCCTTCCAGCAAATTGGGCATTGTGGCCAATGCAACGCTTTTAACTGAACAAATGGCCCAGCAACTGGGCATGGGCAGGTTGGGCATCCAAACCCGTTCCCAACCAATTGGGACTGCCCCTACATGGGGTGGCCTTAGGGGATTCCTGATGCTTGTCAGGCCAGATGCTGTTGCACCAACTGCTGGAAACACAGTTGAGTCTTGGTTTGGGCATTTGAGGTTAAACTGACAGTGACTCAGCCTGCCGCTGGATCCATCAATGTCAGTTCCCAGTGAGCTATCCGCCCCATTCCCAAATATTCGTTGTTTAGGTCAAGCTTATGGGACCTGATCTCAGCTTGTTTTCTCATCAATCAACCACTATTTAATCAGTTGCATCACACTGAGAAAATCGTTGGTCGATTTTTCTTCCTTTATTTTCCATTAAAAACCTTTCCCTAAATTTAGTTTTTATTTTGAAAAATAAACCGCCCTTTCCACTGACACTCACACACCCTCAGGGTTAACGGCAGTATTTGTCTGGTATTTTATTATGTGCCTATATGAGATTCTGGATCACTGGCAGTTACTGGAGAAACTCCTCTCTAGTTTCATATCTGTCATACCAACAGCAGTGCCTTTGCATTTTGGTTTGCCGTTTGGGTGCTCCAGCACCTAGGCTGGCAGGCTGGTCTTTTTCTAATTTGCTGCTTGCCTGACATAATTGACCAACCATTATTCCTAACCATTTCCGCCTTTCTCTTAGATATTGGCGTAGCAATGGTTCCTTCTTTTCAGCTGAACCAGGTTGTGAAGAAAATTTTCCTTGCCCATAATATCCTAGTTCCACTAAAAATGTCAAATCTACACCCCATAGTTGCTGCGGCTATTGTGCCCTTGTCAGTAGGATCTGACAATCTGACTTGAAACAAGCTTAATCCCCCTATGAATTTAGCGGTTTCCCCTGAATCCACTACCATCTCTTTGGTATCACTGGATTCATCCACAACTACCAATAAATAGAACTTTGCTTACTTCTTATTACCCATGAAGATTAGTGTTGGGTCCCACCACATATCCTTTGAGGCTTTGGTGGATACCAGAGCCACGGGCAATTTCATGAGTTTTGAACTAGCTCAACAATTGGAACTTGACTTGGATTAAGGCCCTTTGGTGATGGTTGTGTCATCAGCCTCCCAAGCCTCATACCTAGTTATCCGGCCAGTTTCATCCTCAGTACACCAGTTCAGCTTCTGCGATTGGTTCTCAGAAATGCCAAACTTGGTTTTCCAGTTATTTTAGGAGTTGGATGGTGGCGTCAGCAACATGTTAAGATTCATCTAGAGTCAAGTATGTTGTCTTTTGCCAATGATCAAACTGAAGGAGAATTTCCTTTAGTTAATACTCTCAAGAAAACCCAAGGTCATAGCTCCATAACTTCCCTCATTTCCCCTTTGGGCCTTCGATCCAACTTTCCCATACTATTGATGCCTATCAGAGTATTTTCAATTCTGAGAAGGCGGACTGTCTTCCCCACACACCAAATTCAACTTGGGATTCCATACAATGGTACAGTTGGTGAATATCAACTGCCCATTGTATCCTCACACAGCGGAGGAGGAGGTTGTGCCCAACACTTGGTTAGATGATATGCGTAAAAAAGGGTGGTTGTTTAAAGAGACATCGCCGGTCACATCTTCCATCATCTTTGCCAAAAAGCCGATGGTTCTCTCCATCCCTATGTGGATTACAGCCATTTAAACAAAGTTACAGTTCACAATCCCTACCCCCTGCGCCTGGAGCAGATGATCAGCCAATAAATCGCCAAATCTCATGTGTTCTCTAAATTGAATCTCATCAATGCCTTCAACCAGATTCAGGTAATTGAAGGGCAAGAATGGCTAACAATGATCCAGACAAAGGGAGGCATTTTCCAATTCTGCGTGATGCCCTTTGGGCTGAAGAATGCGCCCACTACGTTTCAATGAATGATTGACAGTGTACTGGGCGATCTCCAGTTCAATTGCACAGTCGCATATATTGATGACATTCTAGTTCACTCCCCAAATCCCAAACAACACGTGATTGACTTGGAAGCGGTTGTGGCCGCTTTTCACAAGGCGGGCTTGATTGTCAAGCCTTTCAAATGTGAGTTCTCTAAAGAGGAAGTTACCTTCTTTAGGAACCTCATCCATAAGGATGGCTACATAAATCCTTCCAGTAAGTTTGATGATATCCGTGAATGGTCTAACCCAACAGCCCAGAAACAATTATAGAGTTTCCTGGGAAACATCATTTTTATAAAAATTTTTCCCCCAACTCTTTCCCAGTTGGCTGCCCCACTCCACCCCCTTACTAGCAAGAATGTACCATTTCGTTGGACACCCAAATGCCAGCAGGCGTTCAAATCAATCAAAGAAGTATTTTTATCCCCTCCCATCCTGAAACATGTGGATCCTGCCAAGCTGTATATCGTTGTGTGCGATGCCTCCTTGGTGGCAGTAGGGGCAGTCCTGCTCCAAGAGCATGAGGGCTTGGAACATCTGGTCGCCTACTTTTCCCAAAAATTTACTTTTATGGAGCAATCCTGGGCCATCTATCATAAGGAGCTGACAGCTGTGGCATTGGCATTGACTCATTGATGATACCTGTTACAGGGTGCTTAGCATGAGTTAACTGTTTGCATGGATCACAAAGCTCTCTTTTATTTCCATAAACCCCAAAAATTGGTGCATCGGCAAGCTCATACCTATTGGGACTTGTGCAGCTTCAATTTCAAATACAAATTTGTAAAAGGTGCACTTAATGTACTTCCCAATTCTCTTAGCTGCAATCCCACCCACTGTCCCTCAGATTTGGAGGAAGTGGATCTTGTTACCATAGTTCCTGCTGCCAAAATTTTGTCAATTGTTCCCTCATCATCTCTTCCGCCGCCCTTGCCCCCAATGCCCCACTTGTTGCTCAGGTCTTAGCCAGCCAGATGACCTGCCTCAAATGGGGTAGAGTTATTTGAGCAATTGGCTCTTCAAAATCATAAACACTCTCTGTACTCCTTGGTGGAGGGACTCATTTATTTTAGGTCATAAATTTGGGTTCCCCATCTCTTCTGAGCTGAGGTATTTTGTGTGCATATGACCCTTCCACAATTGTCCATCCAAGCAACAAAAAGTGCATTGAATTGATAAAGCAAACCTATAACTGGGTGGGCTTAACTAAGGAAGTTCCAGCGTGGATCGATAATTGCATTACCTGTGCTCAGAAAAAGTCAGACCGCTCAGGAAGGAAGGGTCTCCTAACCCTTTACAGCAGGCGGAGGGCCCATGGACATCAGTGTGTGTGGATTTTATTTGTCGAACTCCCCTGTTCTAAAGGGTATATGGCAATAATGGTTGTGGTCAATCACTTCAATTTTCCCTATTTATTACATTTAATTCTGCAATCACATCTGAAGAGACCGCTCAGCTCTTCGTACGCCATGTGTTCTCAATGTTTGGCCTCCCACAGGAGATCATTAGTGACCATGGACCCCAATTTACAGTGCGGTTTTGGAATGTGCTTTTATCCATCTTATAAATCACCCCCTGTAATTCCACCGCTTACCATCCCCAGTCCAATGGACAAACCAAGCGGGTTAACCAAGAATTTTGGAACAGTATTTGCGTTTTTACGCTTCAGCCACCCAGGATACTTGGGCCAATGACCTCCCTCTCACCCAATTTGCCTATAATAATGGTACTCATGCTTCAACGGGGTTTTCTCCTTATGAAGCAATGTTAGGTTATAATCCCTCTTTTTTTGGTCAGTCCCTGTATATGCCCAGAGGTTCCTGCTGCCGCAAATCATGTTAAACATATCCAGTCTACCCAGTCCTTAGTGCAGGAGCACCTCACAAAGGCTATTGATGATTATAAATGGTTTGCAGATTGCAAATGGCTTCCTGGTCACAATATTGAGGTGGGCTCTCACATTATGTTAGACACTCACCACCTGCGGATGCGGTACCTTCCCAGAAGTTTTCAAGCAAGCGTTCGGTTCCCCACCTGGTGGAGGAAGACTTGGGCAATGGTGCTTTTTGGTTAAAATTGCCAGCTCATTGGAAACAGCACCCTGTCTTCCACGTGTCTCTGTTGTCCCTGTTCAAGGGGATCATCCCTACCAAACCTGAACCAATTGTGATAGAGGATGCAGAAGAAGCTGAGGTGGAAAACATCTTAGCATCCCACAAATCCCAGCGGTCGTTCAGTATCTTGTGGCCTGGAAAGTTATCCAGTTTATGAGAACAGTTGGGTTGAGGCTCACAATTGTGCTAACTACATGAAACTGGTCGAAGCGTTTCACAAATCCCATTCCAACGCCCCCATCCCCCCCAAAAGTCACAATGGTAATGGCGATCAAACTACCCAAGGTGCACAAAAATGTGGCCCTCATGCAGTCCCATGGTGGTGGTGCCCTTCCTTTGGAAAAAGGGAAGGGTAATGTAAGTCCAGGGGAACGTCCCCTGTGTGTCAATTGAGCCCTCTTCCCATTTCCAAGTAACAAGGCTCCAAAGAGGGTGGCTGTACCCCTCATCACCCAGGGTGACCTCACCCACGTGGTAGATGAGCACTGAGTAAAAGACCTCCCTCTTCAGATCCCTCCCTCAGTGCCCACACTTACCTCAGCTGAACTTGTACATCTGATCAGGGAAATTTGTGCCAAGATTGCCAAAATGAAGTCGATCAGTCTGAAAATGAGTGGAAAGAAGACCGATGATTGGAATCCACATAGTCAAAAAGGAACAAATATTGATTCATTAGCTGGAATTGCTGACGATTTCAATTCAGCCAACACTGCGATCATAGAAATTAACCCCCTTCTCATAATCACCTGGAATTATTCCCAACGTGCAGGTAGCAGCATTAGACACCATTGATGATAGTTTGAAGCTCCCTTCCAACAAATTGGGTGATGCAGCTGATGTAACGCTTTTGACCAAATGAATGGCCCAGAAACTAGGCATGGGCGAGTTGGACATCCAGAACCTGTACCCAACCAATTGGGACTTCCCCTACATGGGGTGTCCTTGGGGGATTCCCATTGCTCATTGGGCCAGATACTATTTTGCCAACCACCAGAAATACAGTCAAGTCTCAGTTTGGGAATTTGAGGACAAACTGACAGCAACTCAGCCTGCTGCCAAATACTTTGATGTCAGTTTCCCATTGAGCTATCTGCTCCATTCCTAAATATTTGCCGGTTAGGTCAAACTTGATGGACCCAATCCTGGCTTGTTTTCACATCAATTGACCACTATTTAATCAGTTGCATCACACTGAGAAAATCGTTGGTCGATTTTCTTCCTTTATTTTCCATTAAAAACCTTTCCCTAAATTTAGTTTTTATTTTGAAAAATAAACCGCCCTTTCCACTGACACTCACACACCCTCAGGGTTAACGGCAGTATTTGTCTGGTATTTTATTATGTGCCTATATGAGATTCTGGATTACTGGCAGTTACTGGAGAAACTCCTCTCTAGTTTCATATATGTCATACCAACAGCAGTGCCTTTAGCATTTTGGTTTGCCGTTTGGGTGCTCCAGCACCTAGGCTGGAAGGCTGATCTAATCCTACTTGCTGCTTGCCTGACATACCTGATCGCTAATTATTTCTTGAGGAGCCTCATGAAGAGTGAACACATGAGTAACAAAGAGCCAAGACATCTCAGCCACGGTGACTGTGGTTCTGCAAGGGATAGTGTGAGAACTTTGTAAAATGGTCCACCACCACCATGATAGCATCATACCCATTAGATACAGGCAATTCCACAATAAAATCCACCAATAAGGAAGTCCAAGGCTATCAGCCTTTTGAATTGGTACTAACAGCCCCTCTAGAGGTTAGCAATTCAGTTTCGTTTGGTTGCAGAGTAGGCACTTTATACAATACCTGCCTACCTGAGCGGCTAACCCCTTCCAATTGTAAGTTTGGCAAATTAGCTCTATAATCTTCTCCTTCCCAGGATGACCAAAGGTAAATTCCGTCATGATGGTCCTGGATGACTTTCAAGCGAAGTGGTCCAGCAGGACCCATAGGCGCCCCTGAAACCACACTCATCTCATCCTTCACATGGTAATCTCTGGTTATGTCCTCCTGATACAATGCGCTCTTGTCAAGGACCTTTTTATATTCAGCCAATAAAGGCTGATAAAGGACTACCTTTCTGAACATACCATATTCCTCCGCATTTTTCTGAGGATAAGCGCTGGCTCATTGGCCAAGGGAGAGGGAAATTGAGACACAATCTTGCCCAGTGAAATCATCAAATGTGTATTGTGCACCGCTAACTCCTTAGGATTGGGAGCTAATGCAGGGTTGCAGCTCAAAGCATCTGAAAGACCATTCTCCTTGCCCTTAGTAAACTCATAAGAAAATGCAAATTGGGCAAGGTCTAATGCCAGTGGGTTTGCTGTGGGGTTACGACATGAAGTGCGCAGTAGTACAGTAAGGCACAGTGATTTGTACGTACATGGAAGGGTTGTGATGAGCCATGCAAGTGATGACGCCAATAGTTCAGCGCCTCAAACACTGCTAATAACTCTTTATCATATATGGCGTAGTTTAACTCTGGCAGAGACATCTTTTTTGAAAATATCCCATTGAATGCTATATTCTATCTTCTCCTACTTGTAATAGGGCCACTGCTATGGCGAAGTTGACATTTAAAGCAACAATGTACTCTTTATTGGGGTTGACATGACGAAAAACGGATGTGAATAGCAAAGTACATTTTACTGCTTGGAAGGCATTCTGCAAAGTTGGGGACCACTGGAGCACCTTTGCCCCACTCGCCTTATACAAAGGCGTGTCAACTTAAAAAAATTTGCTGTGAATTTCTTAAGGAATGTATACGTCCCCAAAAAACTCCTCAATTCCTTAACAGAAGTTGGGGTGGGCCACTCACGTATTGCCTTCTCCTTGTGTGGAGTTATCATGTGCCCTTAGTCAAACATGACGTTGCCCAGTTAGGTGACCTGGGACTCAAAAAATTCGCACTTACTTATTTTTAATGTGAGGTCAGCTGCCCTCAAACGCTCCACCACCTGCCAAAGGCGTACTACATGGGACTCATTGTCAGGGGAAAATACCAAAATATCATCATGTAAGCTACCAAGCATACCCCTCAGCAGGTCCCCTAAAGTCGCATCAATTTGACGTTGAAAGATATAAGGGGAATTTTTAAGCCAAAAGGGCATAACCTGAAATTGGAAAATCTTATTTCTGGTATGGAATGCGGTCAGCCACTCCTGGCCTTTCTTGATCCAGATTTGATTGAACGCCTTTAAACAATCCAACTTGGAGAAGACTCTCGCCTTCTCCACATAGCGTGAAATCTTTGAATCCAGTGGTATGGGATGTAAGTCTGATATTGTGACGTTGTTGAGATTCCCATAATCTATGCACGAGCTTAAGGTACCATTGTTATTCTCAACAAAGATAAGTGGGAACATACAGGGGAGGTTCACTGAGAAATTGCGCCTTTGGCTAACTGCTCCTTAACCCACACATCTAAGGCCTCTTCCTCCCTTACAAGTCAACGGATAAATCAGGGAAGATATACACATCAGATCAACGGTGAGCTTGAACTTGCAATTAAACTCTGAATGGTCTTTAGTGCATTGGCTGAAGCTGCATCAAATGAAGATTTCAGCCCATCTAAACAGGAAGGTTGGGGAACCTCCAAAGAGGGCTTCAGTAACGGAGCAAGGCTGAGGGTGTGAATATTTGGGCCAGTGGGGAAAATATCCCTGAAAGTTGGCTTCAGCCAAGGAGGCAACTAACTTGTGACCATTCTTCAAAGTTAAGAATATGGTATTTTCTTTCAAGTTGGTTCTGACAGCAAACTTTCACCACCACTCTATACCCAAAATGATGGGGTACAAAAGGTTTTTTGATAGCTTGGAAGTGGTTGAACGAATGATATTTGTAAACTTGATAATCCACTAACCTCATAATTTTCAGCGTGGAAATACATTGGGAAGCCACTCCTCTAACCATAACAGCTGGAAAGTAACTCAGCCTAAGATAATCGTCTAGGTCTTGGTCAATAAAATTTTCAGAGGATCCAATATCCACCATTATAGTAGTGCTGATTATACTTAAAGAGATGAAAGGGTTACGGTCAAAAAAATATCCCAAATGATTTTTATTTATAGCAGACAATGCCAATACTTCACCACCAAACTCTTCTTCAGATTCTAACATATCCCAGGATACGTTTCTGCATCAAAAATGTAGAGGGATATTTATCCACTCTTACTATTGAGGCCACATATCCCACCATATCTTCAGCAACTCCATAAACACCTTTATATTGTAATTTTAACATCTTCTCCAACTCCTGGGTTTCGCGGATCATGGTTGTGGTCAAGCGTGGGTTCTCTGGGGGTGATCTGATACACTGAAATGGAGTCCACATCTGAGCCATAAGGGAAGATATATGGTTTAGTAGTATATGTGAAAACGTCATTATAAATCACGTTTTGGGTCATAAACGACCCTATACCCATTTTGACAACAGGTTGTATGACCTTATCCAAGGCCAACACCACCAGGCCCTTTGTCAATGATCCTGCATGCACTGTCTGAACATAAAGCCAAAGAAAAAACGATTTATTGGTGTTTATTTATTAAATTTGGTGGAAAGTCAGGGAATCTCAGCTCTCAGATTGTGAAGTGTCCATATCCACTTGGTATGGGCAAGAAGGGTGAGCACTTTCCAGTTGAAGGTGGCAAGAATAACGCTGAGATGACACAATTATCAGCAAAATGTGAAATAGTAGTGAGCCCCACTGCAGCCATGGCCAACAGCTGGCGCACACCATTTGCACTTCATGAAAATCCCACACAGAAAAAGTTCGTGCATGTAAAGTTAAGTGGTTGGTCATCTATTTTTAGGAGAGTATCTATAGCTCTCCAAAGCCCAGAGTGGTGGTGCACAGAGCACAGGACCAACGCAAGGGAATTAGTCGTCAAGGTTAAGATAAAAGTAGCCCAGAAGAGGGAGCTGTAGCTAAGGAGATATTGGGCAAGGGTGTTTAGCATGGTAAAAGTTTTAATAATTTAAGCAATCAACAAAACTTGGCTGTGCCCCAGAGGGCAGTTTATAACTGAGTTTTGTATAAGGCTAGAGTGCATGGGTGACCTGGTTTGGAGGGAGCCTGGTAGGCCCAGTAATGTACCTGAGGCTTATTTAATTTTAAAAGAAATAAATTGGCTACACGGCGTGAGATCTCCTTGAAGAGGTCTGTGCACAGGTTCGCCTAAGTCAACATATGAAAGAACTTAAAATGACTAGGGGTTTATTGAAGAGAAGATGACCAACAAGAAACGTTGGTCTTGAGCAAACAAAATTAAGCCAACTCAGGGAAATCATTGATTGGAGAAAGCGGTACTAAGCCTTGGTGCACCAATAGGTGCATGCACTCATCCAACAGGGTCGAATACTTTAAAACCAACCTTACTCAAGTGATCAATTGAAGTTGAACCCAACCCAAGCTAGAAATTTCATAAATAGATCGGGTTTCAAACTCCTGTTCACTGATTAACCATATCAATCCATCATCATTTAATACAAATCTCATCTGTTTTAGTGAAAGATCTGAAACAAGGGGCTGGGCGTTAGGCATCTCACTTGTACCAACCTGGGCATACCTAGCCTGTACCCAACGTTGGTCTAAGGTATGCTTAAGGTAAGGAAGGTCCTGCAATTTGACCCTTTGGACCTTCTGTCTCCCAGTCTTTTCCTTGCTGTTGGTGCCCTCAATAAGGTCATGTTATATGACAGCGCTCATGACTCCCTATGACATAAAATCCTCCTTATAAGTATTGATGAAGTGTATATATTAGCTAAATATTTCATGAGCTAATGGTTGGTCAAATAAGCTGCAACAAAGGCTACATGATTATTAGTCATAATGGTTCCAGCAGTATCTACTAAAATGACTTTTGATCACTAGGGCAATCTCTTGGTGGAAAAAAGATTTTTCAGCAAGGAAGATCTCTGCTACCTGAGCAGGCAAATTTTTAGGCAAAGCTAGGAAATCTTTTATTGGAAAAGAGGTTTTTGTTAAGGCAAATTTCTGCTATTTAAACAATCAATCTCTAGATAAACTAGGCAAAGGTAAAAAAGATATATTAGATCAAGTATAACTTTTATTAAAGATTAAGAGTACTTTAGAAGAATCATAATAGAATCAAGAATAAATATAAGATAAATGAAGGTGATATTCCAGATGATGATAGATAGGCGTATACCACGTGTGAAGGAAAAATAGATTTGGGAATGTAGGAGGTAATGGCAAAGTTCAGGTCCAGAGTTGGAGTATATCAGGTTTCATCATCAAGAATTGAACTGAGATTAATGATGGTAACACAATTAAGCGGTAAAGCTTTTCTTTCCTGTAACAATCACTTTAGTTACTACAATTCAATTTGAACAGCAATTTTGATAATCACACAGGAGAGATGGGCGACTTTAATAAATCTAATACATAACTGAGCGAGCGTTGCATCAAGCGGTGCACTAAACGGTGCACCCATGGCAAGAAACGCCCTGGAGGGGGACCGGGAACCCAATCCGCCAAGAAACCACAAACTCAGACACCGTCCAGGTTTATGGTATTTACTATAAAACAAGATCAGTACATGTACATCCAATAAAACCAACCCCTTTCAAAGGTGGAACACAGGCTCCGACTCTTCCTTGGGGATGAGTCCCCAACCCTGTGGGAGAAAACATGTGAGGCACAGCCCTCCCTATTCCCTCACGTGGTATATGTCGCCACCAACAACATGGGCTGCAGCTGGATCGATATTAGTTTTGAAACAGCCAATGAAGCTGATGCCGCAGCAAAAGTCTGCATCAAAATTGCCCTCCCCAAGGGTAAAAAATAGTGCACACCGCGCGCACCAGATGGAACAAAGTGAAAACTTTGTTCATTTTATTCTACTTGCTCCCTACCAACCTTCCCCATAAGGTAATTGAGGAGGAGCTCCACAAAGGCCTTGTAGCCTATGGAGAAATTATGAAACTCAAATTACAAAGATTTCGCCTGATGCCCACCCTGTGCACAGGCAAGGCTATCGCCATGATCAACCTGTTCCCTAAAGTGGAAGATGACTTATCAAGAGTCCCCCACACAGCAGAGTTTCACTTTGCAGATGGGGGACAGTCATCCGCATTCTGAGTTACACCGGAATGTGCACCGCCTATATGCAACCACTGCAGTTCATTAGGACACAAGGAACACGCATGCCCCATGAAGGAGGGCTTAATGGAAGCAGACTACTGTGAGGAAGCCATGGACGAAAGTAATGAAAACTTCGCCAGAATGACCAACAGTCACCACCCATTCCACTGGGGTGAAGATGGACTTTACTCCATCGTGGACCCAGTTACAAAAAAACAACGCAAAGCGGCACAAAAAGCCCACAAGCGGGCAGCAGCTGAAGCGGTGGCACACGCGGAATCATCCATCAACCCTGGACAAATTCAAGAGGACATTTCAGATATACACCGAGCCAACCAATCAGAACAATATGCCTAGGTTGAAAATTTTCACAGCAACTTGACTGAGTCACCAAGCAACATCAATCATGCACACTTTGAGGAACAATTTAGCCGCAATATGGATGAAATTTGTGGTGCACAACTCTCCAAATTTGAACCCCAAAATTACAGAGCCCAATCAATACCCCACATCGAACCATCATGAGACACATGTGGGAAAAGATAACGCAAATCCAAAAAACTGCAATTCCCACAAAAAATTGGGTCAGATCAAGGGAACTGACAATATCACTGAAAGAGTTGGAGTACAGATGCAGAGCATGGACAAAATGAGCTATGGTGGGATAGGGCCAGAGGGTCCTCCCAACCGCTCCTGAGGCGCCGTGGGCACCTCAGTGTTAATAGGGATGCTAAACATCGCGGGAGCCAGGGCTCAAACATCCCAAGCCAAAAAGCTAAATTTCCTGCAAAAACCCCTTGTAGACATCTTGGCCATTCAAGAAACCTACTGTCTATAAGGGGAAGAAGGATCCTGGTCAGCCAAAATCTCACCATCACAATCAGTATGGACATCCCACTGTGGGGTGATCGTCCAAGATAACAAAAAAGTTAAAATTACGTATTCATCTTCACAGCTTCACAGTCGCATATTGGTAGCAACAATCACATGCCAAGAGGAAACAATCTCAACAGCATGCATCTATGCACCGTGCACCACAAACAAGAGAAAACAATTTCTTGAAACTGTTCTAACTCTCACCCTCCCACCAGATACTTCCTGTTGGGCGACTTTAACTGCTGGGATAACCCTGACATGGACTGATGGACTAACCCCAGGGGTTACCCACCGGGGCACATCAAATTCCACACAATGAAGGCATCCCTTGGCCTACAGGATGCCCTATCCCCAGTTCACCACTCCTTCCCCACATGACACGGCCCAACATATGTGAGGGAGTGCTCATATCAATGAACCGCATCAATCACATCCTCATCCCACAATCCCAACAATCAAGATTTTCCAAATTTACAACAAAAAAAGTCAATTTCTCTGACCACCGACTTGTTATGGTGCAGATATCGCCAACCTGAACCCATGCACAGGTGTTGCCTTGGAGAAAGCTTCACCCAGAAAACATAAAATTACCCAAAATATCTGACTGGGTCAAACATGAGGCTATGAACCCAGAATTCTCAGCCCCATTCACCTTGGATCCCATCATAACATGGGCAAATTTTAAAAAGGAACTAATCAACAAAACCTGACATCTTATATCACATAATTACACTGCTGACAGAGCAACAATCAAGTGTACCTTGGTGATACTGGACCACCTTGAGCTAAATACCCCAAGATCTGGCTATAGCCCCAACTGGGGATGCAAATGGGTGGAAATATTCTCCCAACTAAAAACCCTCATATTTGAACACCAACACAGAATCAAAGTATCAAACAAAGGTAAGCTTATAAAGGAAGGCAAAACTTGCTCAACATATTTCTTCCACCAATTCCACTCCCGCGGCAACCAGCCCATGTGCACACAGGTCTGCAAGACTGACGGCACCATGGCAACTGACTCTGAGGAGGTCAAGGCGGAAGTACACCGTTACTACACCAAATTATACCACAATACTCTGACAGACCCTCAAAAAATCAAAGAATTTATAAAAACTGACAGAATACAAAGCACACCGTCAGACTACAATATACTAAATCTAAGAACATGGGAGGAGCTTTGGGATACAATCCGCGGTGCACCACATAGGAAATGCCCAGGGCCTGGTGGGATACCCTATGAATTTTTCAAAAAATAATTTAACAAATTTCCCCCCTCCTATTGGCGTCTATGAACCAGTGCTTGCTGGAAACACGCCTCCTACCTGGTGGCAATGAATCATACGTCATAACCTTATATAAAAAGGGTGACAAGTTGGACCTGGCCAACTGGCATCCAATCGCACTATCTAATACTGACAAAAAAATTCTAACAAAAATTTTAGCAGCCATATTAGGCGCAATTGCCTCTGACGTCCTGTCACCCAACCAGTTTGGGTTTATACCAGGGCGCTCAATCTGGAACAACATACAACCTGTTGCAAACATATGTCAGTCCAAAGCAACTGGAGCCCTAGTCTTCTTAGACCAGGAAAAGGCATATGACCACGTTAGCTGGCCATACCTAAAGGAATGCCTACACGCTTTCAAACTCCCACCCAGATTCATAAACTGGGAGATGCTCCTCACAGAATCTGCAAACATGGCTGTATGTGGCCCTGGCTTCCTAACTAACAAGATCACACCACACAGAGGGCTCAAACAAGGGGACCCCCTCAGCCCACTGCTGTATGATTTCAGTTTTGACCCACTCCTTCACGTAACTGACTCACGCCTCATGGGCATAACTGCACAAGGACAGCCAACAGTCAAGATATTGGCCTTTAAAGATGACTGCGTGGCAGGTATAGCTAAAAACAATGATGTCCGACAGCTGGAACACACCCTAGAGGAATACTCTATGGCGAGCAACGCATCTTTTAACAAAAGGAAAACAGAAAACATTCTCTTAGGCAAGTAAACTAACAACTGGGCTACAACACCAGAACCTCATACCCCCATATGTAGAAAAAACCTACTCATCTTGCCCTTTGCATCACCTCCCACCACCACTCCTGTCCGCCACCTTGGGATATGGCTGGAAACAGGGGGATATGCCAATGAGACAATGGAAAGAAACTTGCTACAATGGATATCCACCCGCGTCGCCTCCCTCAAGGAAGATCCCCAGGACTAATGGGGCGAGTAACAGTTGCTAACTAACTCATCCTCCCAATACTATGGTACCCTGCCCATGCGATCGCCTTCTCACCTACCTTCATAACTTCAATCCGCGCACTCATCCAGGGCTGGCTATGGCCCGGCTCCCACCCTCCCATATGGATGGAAACACTCTTTGGCCCACGCTCAAGTGGAGGCATGGGACTAATAGATTTTGAGAGCCACGCCAACCACATCCTGGTAACCTGGATAAAGGAAGTCCTTGCCCCAGACCTCCCAACAACACTGGTCCAGGGCTGCGAGGACTAACTTCGCACAGGCACTCAAATTAACCAACCCACATAGCCCACCCAGACTACTATCATACCTTGCTAAACACCCTACTGAAATGGGTCCGCATGGAACCTCCCCTTACTTCAAACGCATCCTCCAAACCATCTGCCACATGTGATGGACCGTAGAGAACACAGGCACTGTGCAGGGAAGGGGACGACCCAGCCCCCACTTCAAATTAAGAAATCTAGAAAACCACCCCCAGAGAGACATGCTTTCTAAGTCCCCAACCATTGCTAAAATTGAATACCTAGATGTGTTGGGCATTCCCTATGACTTAACCACACAGAAGGCAGTGTAGAAAATGACGCACCACCTAATCCTATAGCTGAGAATAAGAGCCAATGCCTGGCGCTGTCTGAGAAGGACCTATAGGACGGCGGACCACTCCAATTCCCTCCACACAACCTGCGCAGTATGTGGAGGGGAGGGCTCCCTACATCACCACCTAGAAACATGCCCCATCCAAAGCCATATGGAAGGAAGTCGCGCGCCTGCTTAAGATCCAAGACGAGCAGGATTTATCTATCTCAAAGAGCCTCCTCGCGCTCCAGCTTGAGTCACCAATCCCATCTACCCTCCACTCCCTAATGATAACCATTGCAATTTTGACAATCCACACCATTGCCTTAGATGCATTCAAGGGCATGGTCCCAACCATCCATGGGTTATCAACAGGTTCCACGTCCACTTGTTGGAGCACTTCCAAGCCTGGCTCTATGGATATATGAGGCCAAAGCAACAGGCGCTCATAGAATTGTGGTTCCCACTCTGGTTCCTACACACAGACCCCTTCCTTCACACTTGCTCCATAGCGGGTGAAACCCCCTTGGAGTAGCACACCAACCCCCATACCTGGAAGTCCCGCTGGTAACAGGGGTAACTTGAGTACCCTGGGGTGCACAATTTTATTTTTTTTGTTTACACACATATTCGGTAATGCCATTTCCTGGTTGGCTTGCCTCAGTTAAATAAAACACAATTAAGCGGTTTTCATTATCTTCTGTAGGGAAGCCAATATATAGTAAGATAGAATGGGAGTGGGCGTCCAGCTGTTTGTTTTGCCTGATGGTGCTATATGCCGCTGAATTCCAATTTTGAGTTTATTAAATAAAACTAAAAACACTAATAAATAAAAAGCTAGGTTTATTAAGTTTTTATTAGTGTGATTGCAGGTTAAAAATAACCCTCTCAATATCTAAAAAGTTAGTATTTAAACTGTAATGAGGATCAGAGGGAATTCAATGATGAATTCAGAATGGCTTGTTACTGTACAAATAGGGAAATATGCAAATTCGCCCTATCAAAGTTTAGAAACTTGAATTACTTTGGTGAAATGACAGATGGTAAGGTATTTTAGGGCAGAATGTACCCATGTGGTAATGATTTGATATATTTTAACCAATAACCATTTGATAATATATTTTCACCTTGGGGGACCACCAATATGCCTATAAAAGGGGGTGGTCCCCACTTAGGTGTTGTACTGGAACTAGATGTGGCAGGGGGAGAACCATCCAATGGATGCTCTGGAACATGCTGTGTGGTCAGAGGAATCTGATTATTGTTTTCAAGTTAATTGTCCGCTTAGTATTTGAAATCATGTTACCCTGATTTGTGGGGTTTCAACAAGAATTGGCTAGGGTTTTTTGGCTGACGTAATCATTGAGATCATTTAAATCCTTTGTATTATTATTGATAACGTGCAAATAGATGACATTTACTCTTTTCAACTGATTCTAACCCAAAACATTCTTATTTTGCAGCTGGGAGGGAAAATTTCTGAAAATGGGTGATTAAGGTTGTTAATGGGGTTAATAGAGTAGATACAAATTGAATACAGCTGTGGTTAATTTAAGATAATATTATGTTGGTTCAGGTATTCTTCCCTATCTTATTGGCTAGTGGAGCATTAATGGGGCGATTCAATCCAAATTCATTCAACTGTGAATTTGGGGTTATTAACTGTTTGATGCCATGTGAATTAAGTTGATAATTTCGGGCCTTAATCTCAATAAAGCATCTAACTTCTAAATAAATAATAATTATAGGCCAAAATTGACTAAAGAATTAAATGTATCACGAGCCCAAGGTTGAGGCTTCACATCTTTTAGGGTGAATCATGGAAATGCCACTACAAGCCTTAATTGGGGGTGGTAATGGTTTTTCCAGGCTCAGCCAGCATTTTTAGGGTTCCACACTACCAGAGTTGGGATGAAGATGATAGCCCAAGGTAATTGTGTTAGGTGTAGGCTAGCAAATACAAGTTGGTTTACAGTCTCATTATCTTTAGTCAATTGGCAGTATGACAGCGATCACATTAATTTCATTCATTTGGTAATTTTTGATTTTAAAAAGGCTGGGATCCCAAGATTTAGTTAGTTCCCCAGCTTAGGAATGGCAAACTTAGTTTCAACATTAAAATGGAAGATCTAAGTGTGAGGATAAAAAATAGTCAGTCTAGGCTTAGCTCTAAAAAATAGAGCTTAACTTTGCATTCTCAAAGTGGTACACGTTAGTGCCAAGATAGTTGATATCACCGCCTTGAGAGTTGAAATAGACAAGGGGCAGAGGAGAGGAGACAGCACTCTGATATTTCTAGTAAACTGGAGAAACAATGAAGTAGAGGGGAGCAAATGTGATTCTGACAACAAATCTGCATAAAACAACTAAATGGACATCTTTAAATGAACTTGAGTTGGGTCCAAAAGCTGCTTCAGAGATGGAGGGAGCAATCTGTCATATAGAGAAATTTTGGCATCGTTTTTAGATACTTTGAGGATGAGCTCATAGACAAAGGAAGGTTTGGTGACAGGAGGCTAATCCATAACATTAAGGGTTTGACAGGTGGTTTGGAAACAAAATAGTGAAAAAGATTTGTAATTAGTATTTTAAAGTTAATTAAACTGACCATGATGTCTAGATCCTCAAGGTTCAAGTTGATTGTAGGCAGCAGATATTTACAGGATAGGTTTTGATATATTTACTATCAATTCAGCTTTAGTTTTGTGAACATTGAGGATTTTGAAATAAACAGATCCATTGTAGGTTTCAAGCTGGCAAAGGTGAATTTTTTAGTTCATTGGGACAATCAACATGGAGGCAATAATTTTGATTTTAGCCTTTTGGGACTCCAAAATGGTGGCTGGGCAATTCATAACTGATTCTGTTGTTAGGATTAAGCATTATACATAAAAGCGTGGAGGAAACAGATATTTTTGGTTAAATAGCAAATGGAAGGTTTTTTGGTTGCTTATTGACCAACGCATCAAGGGTAATAGATTTGGAGCAAAGCATTGCATAGAATGAAAAAGGCAGTTAGGAGGCAACTTCTAAAAATCATTGAAATTGTTTCAATTCTTGTCAAGAAATTTTCGTTGCTGACATTGGCAGGAAATACAAGGTTTTAGTAATAAATAACAAAAATGATAATTAAAAGGTTTAAAATTAAAGCATTAGGAGAGGGTGATTAGGTCTTTAAGGCATTTGGCTCAGCTAGATTGAGAGATTTGTTGAGCTATTTTGTTGTCTTGGTCAAGAAAAATAAATTTAACGGTGAATCATCTAGTTTGATTAGCTTAGTTGAGCAGCTGTAAGCCTCAGCGTCAGAAAACAGAGTGGCAAGGCAGTTGGTTGTTTTACTTGCTTCATTTGGCTCATCAGAAGATTCCAGTGCAGTCTCAAAATTTAAAATTAATATAAACTTGTTGGATTTACTGGCTCTAATTTTGGTGTTAGGGCAGAGTAAAGCATTGGAGCAAATAAACAGAAAGAATGCTGAGGCATTCAGATTAGCTGTTTTATTGTCAAAACAGCAGGAAGTGTCAGCACAGATGTATGGAAAAAGCGTCAAGGATTTTGGGTTGATTTTTCAATTACATTGAAATGAAAAAGAGGTGCTTAGGCGCAGAGAACAGAGAAGCGTGCCTAGGCATTTGGGTTGGTTGTTTTGGCTTCAGCGTTGGAAGTGCACAGAGCTTCAGTGCAAGGAACCAGAGATGGTGTTGAGGCACTTGCTGATTAAACTAATTTCATCCTTAGAAATAGAAGTAAATTTTATACTGCTTCTAGTACTAAAAAAGTAAATTTTATACTGCTCACTTCAGAATTATTGTATTTGCTCATTACAGTGGGAAACTGCCACAACAATTTAAATATAAAGAGGTTGACTTTGGCTTCACATTCTAATTTATGGCTACTTTGTTAGCTCAACATCTGATTTCAGTGATATCATGTTTAATCTTCTGGTATACAGATGTCCAAATAAAAATGTTTCCTTATGTTACGAAAATCTTATAAGGCGGTTTGGGAGCCAGGCAAGGTAGTTGGCCACTTGAAATGAAATCTCTATAAGGCTGGACCTGTTCAATTGAATTATGGAAAGCTAAATTTTGACTTATCAAGTGGACCCTTTAGTGTTAACTCATATACCTATCTCTAGTTTTGTCTATTTTGAAGGTATGTATTCAGCAGGTGGCCTTGGAAAAGACCTGGCAGAAAGCACTAGTTTGAGTTTTTCACTAATTTTGAAGGCCAGTTCCTTTATAGGCTAATATAATTAATCATTATAGCTTTTAATGGTATCTCCTAGATGACGTTTGGTAATTAGGGCAAATCACTTGGCAGAAAAGAGTCATGTCAAGGCAAATCACTGGTATCTGAGTAGGCAAAAACTCTATTAAAAGCTAGACAATCTTTTGGCGGAAAAGAGGTCGTCACCATGGCAAATCTCTGCTATTTGGTCATACAACCTCTTGATAAACTAAGATAAGGTAAAAGATGAAAGTTGTATCAGATTAAGAATACCTTTTATTAAAAATTATATAGTACTTTAAATATACCAAAATAGAAAAAAGATAAAATAAAAATAAATGAATGGGATATTCTTATTATGAGAGATAGACATATACCACATGTGAAGGAGGAAATAGATTTACAAATGTAGGAGATAATGGCATTTTCCAAGTTAAGAGTTGTAGTTGACCAAATTTATCGTTGAGAGAGGGACTAAGCTTATTATTGGTAACACAGTTAAGTGGTTTTTATTATCTGCCATAGGGAAGCCAACATATAGTAAGGTAGAATAGGTGACATTAGTTTGTTAATGGGGTATATAGAGTAGTTACACATTGAATACATTTTTGGGTAATACTAATATAATATTATGTTGGTTCAGGTATTCTTCCCTATCTTATTGGCCAGTGGAGCATTAATGGGGTGATTCATCCTGAATTTGTTTAACTGTAATTTGGCGTTATTAACTGTTTGATGCCATGTGAATTAGGCTTAATAATTTTGGGCCTCAATCTCCATAAAGTATTAACTTCCAAGTAAATAAGTATCTTAGGCAAAATTTGCATAATAAATAGATGTAATGTGAGATTAAGTTGCGGCTTCACATCTACAAGGAGAATCCTGACAGGGAGTCATCCAATATCATCCGTGGTGGGTAAGTTGACCACAACTCTGCCAGTTTAGTTTAGAGTTTGTCCAATCTGGCAGTTGAGGAATGATCTACTGTAGCCCTTGTGGCTTCATCCATGACACTTCCCCTCCCAATACAATAACAGTTAATGAACTTATGTGCTATTTTTCTGATATCAAGATATCAGACATGATGGGAAGAATATAGACCATTTGACTTCTGCTTCTAACTTGACAATAGACCCAAGAGGGGGATTTAAATTGTTACCTCAATAAATCACTTGGAAAAACAATATTTATTTATTTGAGGCAAGCTGACCAGGGGACGGATATTACCAAAATAGAGAAAGAAAGTATTGACATGAAACCTGAGCAGGGTCAACTCTGTCATAGAAAGTTTTTTTTCAACTCCGGATTGGGACTAAGATTTTTCTGGTCACATCATGGGTAAGGTTTTCGTGTTATTATACCTACTAACTGCCAATAGCTTCCTTTGGCTGGCACCCCAATCAATGTGCGAAGGGCAGGAATTGAACCTGCAACCTTCAGGTTGGTAGCCGTATGCCCTACCAACTCGCCTTCTACCCCTTTGGAAAAAAAATATTCAGTACAACTCAAATCTTTCTTAGAAAAATAACTTTAGACCAAATTGAGCTATTTTAACCCAAAATGAGATACTGCCTAATAAAAATGAAGGATCATCAAAAGGTTAGGCAACAGTCACACAATGTGGCACCTGAGGAAGTAAACTAAATTGATCTCAAAAGGGTAATAATCAAGAGTCTGCTTAATCAAACTAAGTGATACCAAGTGTCAAACACTTAAAAGTCCAATATTGTAGCAAGAGTTTTTTTGGCTCCTAATATGGACGAGATTTGCCAAAAGACCATGGCTGATTCTTGGTGGAACCCTTCAAATTGGGGCAATACATTTAATTTAAATCCTCAGCCAAATAGCATAAGATTCAGTAGCTGGATTGCTCTGAACCAAAGCTAAATCAAGAGAGCCCAGCTGAGGCCCCTCGTTCCATAAGCAGTTTAGTCAAACTACCTAAATGGGGGCCACCCCCTTTTATAATCTCAGGAGGGGTCCTCACAGGTGCAAAAATCTTCCCCAATGGTAATTGGGTCCAGTTTATCAAATCCTTACCTAACGGGCTGGTCTTGCCTACCACTGATCCTTCTGAAACCATTCCATTGAAGCAATGTGAGTTTCAATAGACTTAATAGGTCAAAACTGCATACTTCCTAATTCAGATGCTTTGTATCTTATACTGAATTATTTGGTCATCTCACTATGAAACATACATTGTTTAAATACAAATCAGCGGCCAATTTATGGGGTCTCTCTCTCCAGCCCATCGCGCCCATTAATAAATTATATAAAAAACCAGCTTTTTTTGTTAATTATGCTTTATTATATATAAATAAGTGGTCAGCAAAGTCCATAAAAAGTAGTTATTTAAGCAGTAGAGATCAAATTTATCCTGCTTAAATTGTTGAAATTCAGGGTATCCAGAACTAGCGAGCCACTAAAAATTTCTGAATTCCAACACCAAGTCTCATCCTCAGCTTCTGCTTCACCCCAAAGTAGGGCACAGGATGCGGTGAAGAGCAGGGGCGTAGGGGCATCAGTGGGATGCAGAGATAATCTTCTGATGATCAAGGTGGCAGGAAGACAGCAGTTGTATAGAGGAGATCTGACATAATTGGCCAAATCTTCTTCAGCTTTCATGCATGCATCAGGGAGATTTATAAACGTGGCGATATTGGTGCAGGTAACCTTGGATTTGGGTTTCCACGCTACCACTGCCACATGCTGGATGGCATAATTGATGGCTTTGTGATAATCAGTCACAATCTGCTTTTGGAGCTTATTAGCAGTGGAGGGGATAATGGGAGGAGGGATTCCTCCTGCGAGCATCGCCACTGATTTGGCAGCAGCTTTTTGGAGAGGATGACAAATCTGGCTTAGCCGTTGCTTCAACAGCCAGCTGGTGGTCGCCACAGAACGTTTTGGCGTTTTTCTGGTGATGTATAAGTGAAGTGGTTGCATAGCTTTGTAGCCAATAAACACAAACTGTTCGAGTTGGATAGTGAAGTCTTCAATAATATTCCTGGATTCATCAATTTCAGCCAATAAATCCCAAGGATTTTGGTTGAATTGAATTGGGGAATTGGCATATTCATGAGGTTTGGTTGGTTCATTGGAGGATGCATGGGAGTGAACTGGGGTCCAATCCCGTGCTTGATTGAGGAAAGCGTTTGTGGCACTGGGGCGAGGAGGAGGCTGATTGGTGGCTGCAGGTGCAGCTGAAAAAACAGGCTTTGGGGGAGGGGGAGGTAGGATCATACCCCATACCAAAGCTGGCATGGGGTGGGTGGTGGATTGGAAGCTGACGTTTGAAAAAATCAGAGCCACCAGAAGAAGCTAAGGATGGGCTTTTACATTTTGAGTGGTCCAACTCAAAACAAGATGGCCAGATCGTCCATCCGCCCTCAACGTGGGCCCAGAATAGATGGTCATGGGCAGAGGGGATGATGGTGAGAGGGGGAATTGATAAGGCAATTTTATTAGATTCAGGGCTGGTTGTGACATATGCCCAAGGCCCAGAGAGGCGTGTGGCCCCATTTGGGACCACAAATTGCAAGATGGGGTTGGAGCCATAGGCTGCCAAACCTTCCATCAGCTCCTGGTGGAGCACCTCAGGGGGAAGGTGGGTGGGCAAACCAGCAAACTGAACCACCAAAGTGGTATCTGCTGAGGCGGGTCCAAATTGTGGGGAGAGGGGTACTCTGGAAAACCAGGGGCACAGTTGCTACAGTGGCGGCATCAGCTTCACAGGTGAAGCCAAGATCAAAATACCCCTTATAGGGGTGAAAGTCAATAAAAATGGCGGGACGCATCACCACCTGAGCTATTTCAATAATGGCTTGGTCATAGTAGGGGAAAAGTTTCTATAATTGACCCTAAGGCTGAAACGCATGTTGCTCTGGGGAGCACCAGGGGGAACAAGGCACCACTTGGATACAAGCGAGGTGGGTGTCAAGTTCCCTGGGAGAAATGAATCATCCCAGGGGTTTGGTATTTTTGGGTAAGCCAGTCCAAGAACGTTTTCCTGTCAGATGGAAAATGGTGGGGGAGTTTCTTCATTGCCCCACACAGGAGCAGCTGGCAGGGAATCTGAGGACTTAGAGTAAACTACAGTAGGCAATCAAGCTTTGATTTTTTCTGTAAAATTTTACTCAGAAAGTTATGATGAGCAGAAAGAAAGGTTTTTTCTAACATGTTATATTCAATTTGAATTTTTTCCTATCAAAAATATGCTATTAAGCATTATACCATATAAATAGCATCATCTGACCAAAAGCATCACTTCCAGATTCCCCCCTCTATTATATATATATTAATCTTGTTAATTTTTTATATGAGTAAATATAAAATATAAACCTCCCCTATTTTATACTTTAATAAAGATTAGCCAATAATTCTATCTCTCATTTTAGTACTTTACTATAATAAGTTCATTTTCCATACTGACCTTAGGACGGATACTCTAGCTGAAAGGACATAAGTGGTGACTTGGCACCTTTTAAAATAACTAACGTACTTTTGGGAGTCTTAGATGATGTTATAAACTAAGAAATTTATTTGAGTTACGCTGTAAGGGTCACACAGGGTTAAGCCCACTGAGCAATGGACAAATAATGTGAGGATTGTCAGTCCTCAAAATAAACTCCAATTATTCGAGGTGGGTTGACCTTGGGACAAATATACCACACTGAGAATTTTCTAGCCAGTACAGGTTTTGAAATCAAAACCTTTACTAGGGTGGAAGCAGTTTTACCTGCCCAGCTACCACTCTCAAAACTAATTGTATATAATTCAATAAAATACTAAGCAATACGCTCCAATCACATTTCTTTATTTTAATTACTATTAGCAAATTTCTTCTGCTCTGCTCTCACTTTTCTACTAACAATCCTTCTCCTTCAATCATCCCATCTTTTATTTATTTTAATTGAGGCAAGCTGACCAGTGGATGGATAATACTGAACTCTGAGGAGCAAAGATTATACTAGATTAGAACTGAACAAACACAAAGTGATGAGCTTATTACTAAAACTGAATCAAAAAATAAAGATAAAAACTAAAATGATCTAACCAGGTTGGATGTGGTAAACCACTATGCATCCTTGGTGGGGGGTGAGTGGGGATTGAAAGGTAAATCTTCCTCCTTTGTGTTGGACAGTGTACAGAAAAGCGCTGTGAGCATGGGTGTGGGTGCATCCTCAAAATGGGGTTGAGGTAGCAGAGTGGCTCTTGCAGCTCAAATTTAGCTATGAGGAGGGTGGTGATATAATTGGATAGGGCTTTCTCAGCCTCAAGGTGAACTTTGGGTAGGGCGGTAAAGGTGACGATGTTGTTGCTGGCAATGTGGGTCATAGGCCAAATTTAGTGACCATTGCAACTTATTGTATTGATCTGTTGGCAACTTGGTAAAAGGATGAATTCTTTTTTATGAACTTGATTCATGGGGGAAGGACAGGGGTGGGTATCTCTTGGCCAAAACTGTGACTGATTTTGCTATGGCCTTTCATAGGGGTGACAATCAGGGGAGGCAACAGCCTCCTTGGTGAGCTGGTGGTCACTTTGGAATTCATCCACATATGAGCGTAGAGCATAGTGCTGAGTTGGAAATTGAGCTGCATAATCTGCGTTTAGGTACATTTTGAGGCCTGGGGCCTCGACTAAGTTGGGGATGGGATTTCTTAAACATCAACTTCCTCCAAATAATCCCAGGGATCTTGGTTGAAAACAATAGGTCAATTGGCATATGGATGGGCTGGGTGGGTGGTTGGGTGGTTTTCTTAATTTTACTGGGGTCCATGCTGGCTCCTGATTAGTGGGAGTGGGGGTTTGACATGCAGGCTCCTTATTGGCTGAATCAGTGGCAGTTGCATCTACTATTTTGGGTGGAGGGGGGAGGATTGTGCCCTATTCAAATAAAGTTTTCATGTTAGCAATGGGAGCATCATGGGGGAGTTGAGCGTGTGGACTCCAGATTGGGCTATGGTGGGGCAACACCGCTTTTAGTGGTCCAGGTTGAAACAAATGGGGAAGATCATGCGCCCTTTGTCTACTCTGGCCCAGAAAGGGTGGTCAGGGGCAGAGGGGAAATAGTGCGAGGGGGAATTGAAATGGCGATTTTGTTTGATATTGGGCATATAGTTGCAAAGGCTCGAGGGCCCACAAGTCAGTTGGCTTCATTAGGAAACCACAAATTGTAGAATGGGGTCAGTGCCATATACTGACAACCAAGCTATTAGTTTGTTATATAAAGTCTCAGGGGGGAGGTGGGTGGGGAGGCCTGCAAATTAAACCATGAGAGTGGCGTCATCAGACAACTGGTTGTGAGTGGTTGGATTGGGATTCCCTGGAACACCAGGGGAATGTTGGCTGTGATTGCAGCTTCAGCTTCACAGGTGAAGCTGAGGTCAAATTACCACTTGTAGTGGCGGAAGTCAATAAATCTTGCAGTGTGCATAAGCGCATGAGCTAATTATATGATTTGTTTTATTGTTGTAGGAAAACAAGTTGCCATATTCAATCCAGAGGCCAAATCACATCTTGCTTTGGGGGAGCACAATGTGGCTACAAGGCACCGCTTGGAAATGTGCAAGATGGAGGGCGAGATCCTTGGGGGGGGAACGTATTGACCCAAGGCATTGGGGGCTGGTCGACCTAGTTTGAAAGTGTTTTCCCACTGGGCGGAAGATGCTAGGGGTTTTGAAACTGTTCCATTCTGTATCAGCAGGCAGTAGGGCCAATGACATTGGCGTTTTGATGTGTGTCAGTTATTTGGAGTTTTATAGTTCTGGAGTAATTTTTAGCTTTTATCCAAAAGTATTATTTAGTGGACAGAAGACAAACTCCAATCATCCCATCTTGCTTAATATCATCAAATTCAGTTGATACTGCTCCTTTGGCTTAGACTATCTGGTTCTGTCATATTCAAATTGGCTCTGGCAGAGTATGCTACTATTTAATTTCTGATCGCCTTAGTTCAAGTCGATCTACTTAATTTTTATAGATGTCAACTTTTCCTTATTGCCTTATTTGGCTGCGATTCCTAATTATTATTTTTGACCCAGTATTGCCTCATAACAAGTCGCTCTAATAATTGTAGCTAGTAATAATAGTCAGTGGATCTTAGAAAATCAGCCATAGATATTTAGGACTTATTGTCCATTCATATCAGAATCTTGACATCATCCCTTGACTGGATAATAAGTCTCCTATTGTTTATACTCCCAAAGGAACTTTGCATGCACTCAGTTAATAATCTGACCACTTTTGAATTCCTTATTAATATCTATGTTGACACCTGTTTTCTTGATGATTTATGAACAGACCAATCCATATGCTGGCCAATTTGTGCTTTTGACCATATCCGTGCCAGTCATGAAATAAAACTAGCTCTCCATCTTAGAACTGAGCTAGTCCGCTACACTGCTCCTGATTGGCGGCCCAATTTCTTATCTTTATAGCCAGACTGAAGGAGTACGCTTTGGTTTTCAACTTGATTAATGTGTCTGCTAGGTTAGTCAAATAACTTTGGGGATCCATTTTTCTGAATCTTATATACAAGCATAAAGCAGTGCCAGAAGAGCATGGTGTCATCCATATAGTAATTGAAAGGGACTCTTCCCCATGGCAGAAAGATAACTAATGTTATAAGAGAAGTTAGCTGTTTAAAGAAGGGAGCTCCAATAGGAAGGTCAATCTGCTACCCGTTTGCAAAGTATGTTCACTAAAGTCCCATTAACTTGCTCAATCATCCCATTAGACTCAGGGTGATATGGGGTCATCAGAACCCCACAGATGGCCATCAGCTTGTTTAGCCTTCGAAGGATGTGGGAAGTGAAGTTATTTTCATAATTAATAAGGAGAAACTGAGGGCAGCCAAGCCACTTGATAATACATTCCATTATGAGCTTGGTGCCGTGAAAACGGCGGAAGAAGTTTAGGCCAGCCTGCCAGTCAGGATGTGTAAGCACCCAAAAAGCAAGCCAGAATGCCAGTGGCATTGCTGCTCATATGACGTTGTATGGAGTCATAAATTGTTAAACAACAGCTTGTTGGTATAAGATGAGCCTGAAAAGAAACCCAAAAATGAACCAAATGGAAACAACCCCCAGACACTGGGAGCCTTGCTGCAGGGGATTGTACCACTGGGTTGGCTTCTGCAGGGTTGATGGTAGGTGGGTTAAATATGATTGTAGAGACAAGGGGGTGGATCCTGGCTTGAAAATGGTGGATGTAGGGCCACAAGATCCCAGTATGTTGATAGCGGATAGTTTCAATGATGGGGTTAAGTTGCATGAAGTTTCTCACGCGTTGAATCCAGTCAATGATGGTGGGAGTGATTGTAATCATTAAAACTGGTATTGCCCATCTGATGTAGGGACTGATAGGCCACCAGGTTAAAGACATTAGGACTTCAGCAAGAAGGACTTTAAATAAAGTAAAGATTGTGTTTTCAACAGAAATTATAGGAAAGGAAAATAAAGAGAATTGACCAACAATTTCCTCAGTGTGATGCAACTGATTAAATAGTGTTCAAGTTTATTAAGTCAATGCAGGGATTGGGTCTTTCAAGTTCAACCTAACCTGGCGAATTTTGGTGAAGGGGACGGATAATCTTAATTGGAACTGACATCAAAGGATTCAGTGGCAGACCGAGTCACTATAGGCTCAACTGCAAATGCCTGAACCAAGGATCAACTGCATTTCCATTGGTTTTCAAAACGGCATCTGGCCTGACATGCAACGGGAAATCCACAGGGCCATCCCACATAGGGGCAGTCCCAATTGGTTGGAAATGGGTTCAGAATGCCCAACCCACCCGTGCCCAGTCACTGGGGCATTCATTCAGTAAAATGGGTTACACTGGCTGCAACTCCCAATTCATTGGATAGGGGTTTTAAATTGTCTGCAATAGTTACTGAAGAATCCCTCTGCTCATTGGGGATCATCCCTGATGATTTTGAGGGGTGGTTGGCGTCAGCAATCATACTGCTGGCTGAGTCAAAACCATCAGTGATTCTGGCTGATAATTCGATATTTGTCTCTTTTTGACTATATGTTTTCCAATCGCCAGGTTTTATTCTATCATTTTAGACCTTTTGACTTTGATTTGGTAATCAGTACAGATTTCTTCAATATGACGGACAAGTTTGGCTGAGATGAGCAAGGGTATTAGGGGAGGAATCCTAAGTGGGAGGGCTGTTACCAAGAGCTCATCTACCACATGGGCGAGGTCACCCTGGGTGATGAGGGGTACAGATGTCCTCATCAGATTTTTTTCATTTGGAAACAGATAGATCGCCCAATCCACGCACAAGGAACATTCCCCTGGACTTACACTTGGCCACTGTGACTTCTTTCAAATCCATATCATCTAAGCCTCAACCCACCTGGTCAAGTGGTCAATTGCCACCAGAATGTATTTGGACTGGTATGCTCCCATTGGCAAAGGGCAAACAACATCAAAGGAAACCGTATGCAAAGTAAAATGCAGTTTCACTAGAATGATACAATGTCCTCTGGTGTAACAGCTTTTCCACTTGACTATTATGCAGCAAAAGATTGAGTCAAGCACATCAAATTTCATATTTTCTAAGTAATACTGATGCTGCAACAATTCCAACGTCTTGCGTACTCCACCATGTCCAACTCTCTTATGTGCGCTCATAAAAATGTTTGGCCGAGTGGAAGGTCTTTGGAAATTTACGTTGGTATCCCTACTTGCTTGTACAATTCACCATTCTTCTGAAATGTATTGGCCCTTTATTACGTCTAGTGCCTTGATGACTTGAGGCGGTTCATCACCATATTTTCCGCTGAACATTTTTTAGTACATTATATCACTGAGATCTGTCATAACAGCAATGGTTAAAAATCCTAATAAGCAATCTGCATTTTGGTGTTTTGCTCTGGGTTGGTGGATGATTCAAAGTCGTACGCCTGCAGCTTAAAACCTATTGGGCTAGACGCCTTCAGGCTCTCTGAGATTCTGCAACCAGCATAACAAAGTATATTCCGTTACAGCTTATAAATCTTACCCCATGCAAGTATACTTTGAATTGCTTACAGGCGTAGATCACCGCTAAGCACTCCCACTCAGACACGGTGTAATTGCGCTTGTGATAGTATAAACTATGACTGCAGTATGCAACTGTGTGCTACTCCCCCTCATTATCTTGTTGGGATAGTACCGCCCCAACAGCAGAAAGGAACCTGTATATTTGTACAATAAATTCCTTATAAAAATTTGGGTAGCATAACACCAGCACATTGATTAATGCCATCCAAAGTTTATCAAAGGAGTGTTGACAGAATATCGTCCATTTGAACATATCATCCTTTTTTAACAACTCTAACAGCGGACCCCAAAACAGCTGAAGTTCTGTTCAAAGCGCTGGTAGTAACTCACAATCCCCAAAAATACCTGTATGTTGCGCTTACTGTTTGGCTGAGTCATTTTTCTGAATAGCCTCCACCTTAGCCGGTTGAGGTTTAAGCCCATTTGTGTCTACCACAAATCCAAGGTACTCCAGTTGACCTTTACATAAGTGGCATTTTGGGGCTTAATATTAGTATTGGCCTTGGAAAGCCGGCGGAAGACCTACTCCAGATGGGTAAGATGCTTGGAGAACGTACACAAAAAGACATTGATATCATCAAGGTACACAAGGACGCATGACAGCTTCATGTTGCCAAGAAAAGGTGTCCATGGCCCATTGGAACGTAGCTGGGGCATTACACAGCCCTAGTGGCATATGGGTCAGTTGGAAAATCCCCTTGGACGTGATTATGGAGCATTTCTTCTGTTCCACCGTGGGCAACTCAATCTGCCAGTAACCTGATATCAGATCCATTGCTGATAAGTAAGAGCTCCCTCTAACCAATCCAAAGCATCATCAATCCATGGAAAGGAATACAATTCCTTCTTGGTGATACTGTTGATCTTTTGTTAGTCTATTACTACCCAGTTAGTACTTTCCTGCGTTTTTACAATAAGAATGGGCAAAGCCCACAGACTCTTTGATGATTTGAGCATCCCTTACCCCAGTAGCTTTTCAATCTCCTCAGTAAATATTTCTTCAGCTGCTCTTGATTGGCGGATTGACCAAGACATGGTGGGGGAATGAACCTGGTGTCAAATTATTAGATCACTCCCTAAGTACACTAAAGTCGTGGTAATCAACAGCAAAGATCTCCTTATATTTTTGGAATAAAGCTATTGACTTATCTTTTGGTCTTCTAAACCCCATTAAATTCTCATGCAGTATTTTTGCCAGTACGCCGTGCTGTGACTCAAAAGGTAAACTGAATTCATCCAGTGACCCAAACTCATGAACTCAAAGGACAACCTCAACTGGAATCAAGTGTAAATACACCACTATTTGATGCCAGAAGATATGCATTGGTTCATTTTGTAGATCAACTACCAAAACTTTGATCTCTTCATGTCCCAGAATTATAATGCCTGGAGCCACATGAGGCTCAAGCTGCGATTGCTGACAAGGCCTCCGGAAGTTTTGAATTACAATTACTATGGAGCAGGTTTTCTCTTAAAGTTACTTTCAGTGGATTCTCCAAAAAGCGATAAATTAAAGAAAAAACAGGTTACAAATTTACCTGATTCTTTATTATTGAAAAGAAGGGATATTTATAGGTTTTGATTTGGTTAATAATCTATCAGTGCTAACCAATTGCTGCGTGATCAAATTTTCAATTAATTTATTGTGATGAAGCTGATCATTCTTATTAACATTGATAGATTGAGATAAACTAAGCTCTCCTTCCAAAGAAGCTGGGGGAATCGATGGAGTAGAATCTCTGGAGACAATAAAATTTAGCATAATACCAACACTTCCCCCTCAAGATTTGATTGCAAAGGATGGTGAATTCCTAAAAACCTAGGATGGATACTATTGATCACTATGTCAGTATCAACATGAACAATTGAGTATTCTAGTCCTCTTTGAAATATAACTCAATATGGACCAGACCAGTTAGTTCCTAACTTTTCAGTTCTCCCACCAGGATGAGAGTGGTAATACATAACATAATCTCTGATTTGGTACTCAGGTAAAGCAGGATTATGTTTATTGGCTCTTTTGAGTTTCTCTTTGAGTAGTTACTTCAATTGATTTCATGGCTTGAGCTTGAAGTTGAATAATCTCATCTGACAGATTTCTTATAATTAAATCAGACTTTTCTGATATGCTTTCTTCAAGTATGGCTTGAACACTAGAAGGGACTGAGGGGTCTCGCCCATATAGACACTTGAAAGGCTACATCTTTATAATTTGATGATAGCCTATCTGATATGCAAATAAGGCACTAGGTAAATAAAAAGTCCACCTAGATGGATCAGTAGAAGCCATTTTTCTCAAAATTGAAACTAGAGTTACATTAACTCGTTTGATGGCCCCATTAGTGGAGGGAGTGTACAGAATGACATATCGTTGGGCACTGTTGAACAATTTAGATAATTCCTGTACAAGTTGCAAGGTAAAGTTGTCCCACTATTTGACATAAGGACCTTGGGACACCCATATTGATAGATTATGTGTTGGTATAAGAATAGCGCCGTAGTTTTAGCCAAGGGAGTAGCAATAGAAATGGCCTCAACCCATTTAGTTAAATGGTCAACAGCCATAATAATATACTGGTGGCCATTTAATCCCCAAGGAAAAGGACTTACCACATCAATGCTTACCACTTTAAATGCTTAGTCAGGGGGATAACTTGATGTTGATAAGTTGGATTGGTAATTCCATGACTTTTACAAATAAGGCATAAGTCAAGGGTATTTCAGATGAATTTAGTCATGTTATCCCAAAAATATCGGGTTTTCAACCATTCTTGAGTTTTCTTCAACCCACTGTGGCCTACTTACTTATGTCCTTCCATGACAGCTGGAAATCTTAAGTTTAATTGTAAAAAGGAACAACCAAATGGATTTGACCTTCTTATATTAAGCTCCCTCCTGAATCATAGTATCTTTAGTTATTGAATTTAAATAGGCTCAATCTTCTTCAGACTCTTGATCCCACAACTCAGGTCGTCCAATGAGATTATATATTCATTCTTACTTCGCCACTTCCAATGTCAGAATAGGCAGTCGGGAAAACTCATCAGCATTCTGATGTTGAGTACATGAATAATGAACAATGAACAATGAAAAATTATAATTTTGCAATCTTAAGGCCTAACGAGCCAATTCTCCATCAGATCCTTCATATTTTGCAACCATCTTAAAGAAGAATGGTCAATAATGACAGTAGAATGATTACCATATAAGAAGGGATGGAAGTGCTTGATTTCTAGAATCAAAGCCAAACATTCTCGCTCAGTTACACTGTAATTTCGTTCAGCTTTGGACAAAGTTTTGCTATAATATGCAACGGGATGGTCCTTCTGCTCCTCACCGAACTGGGATAAGATAGCCCCAATAGCAACATTGCTTGAATCAGTATGTAATAAGAAAGGCTTATCAAATTGAGGATAGATTAAAACAGGTGCCTTAGTCAAGGAAGTTCACAGAGAATTTAAGGACTGTTCCTGAGCTGGACTCCACTCAAAGGGCACTCCTTTTTGTAACAAATGGAATAATGGTTCAGCTATATCAGCAAATTTGGGTATAAATTGCTGATAATACCCAACCATACTGAGAAAGCCTTGAATATCCCGCAGAGAGATAGGAGGAGGCATTTTATGGATAGCTTGAACTTTATCTGTGAGGAGTCTAATCCCTTTGACTGATACTTGATTTTCTAAAAACTCCATTTCAATTTGGAAGAATGAACATTTAGAGGGTTTGAGCTTTAAGGAAGAGCTTCAAAGTTGCCTAAAACTTCTTTTGAATGGCCCAAATGTTTGGTAAAGGTTTTGAAAACACGGTAATATCATCAAGATATACCAGAAAACACGTAAGCTTTAGGTCCCATAACATATCATCCATAGCCCTTTGGAAAGTGGCGGGGGCGTTGTTCATTCCTTGAGGCATCTGAGTTGGTTCAAGTAATCCTTCACTGAATATTAGGGTACACTTAGCTCGATAAGCCAGAGATAACGCAATTTGCCAGTATCCACTGGCTAAGTCCATGGCCAAAAAATAAGTTGATCCAGCCAGCAACCTAAGGGAATCATCGATCCTAGGTAAAGAATAACTGTCTCATTGAGTAATAGCGTTCAGTCTATAGTAATTCATAACCACTCTGTGAGAACCATCCTTCTTTTTAATCAACAGCAACGGAGAAGCCCAAGGACTAATGGAGGGTTTCAATAGTCCAGCCTCCAATAGTTGATGAAATTCTTTGGGAACCTGGGCTTCTTCCACTTTAGAATTATGATAGGTCTTGGCACAAATAGGAAGCTGATTGACAGTTTCAATGGAATACATTACTCCTTTCATCTTACAAATTTTGTAAGTATGCTTAGCAAAAATGTTGGAATATTCTTCTAACAACTGAAGCATTTGTTTCTCTTGATCACTAGTGAAGTGTTTTCCAATAGCAGGCCCCACAGTAAGAATTTCCTGATCACTTCCCAACCCAAAGTCTTGTAGGCTTCCAAAAGGTTTAACATAATAATTCCGAGATAGAGGCATTAACTTGACATAAGCAGTTGGGTGTTGTTGATCCATCATCTTTGGCTCATTGGTAAGTGTTGAATCTCGGTGATTCGTTATGAAGCTGCTAAAGGGTTTTTACACAGGGTTTCCCCATTGAACAATTAGAACAGTCAATATAACAATCACTGGTTCCTTGATACACCTGAAACCACTTGATTTTATAATAAACATGGGAGCAATTTCCCCAATCACTTCTTTATTGAAATATATTTTCAGCGGATCCTTCCTTGGTCCGCTCTCTTCTCTTTCTCTCTTTTCTAAACCTGCTAAAGACTACTTCTCCAGTCCCCTCATTTTGCTGATATCCCAGCAGACTCTGTTGGTACTGACTCTTCCGCTTAGTTTATTCATGTTGCCATCTTTTCATTGGTTTTGGCTTATTATACTTTAATCATTTATTGCCTTGATTTGAGGCAATCCAAATCCTTTTGTCAAATGTTGACATGCCTTATCGCCCTATTTTGAAGGCAACCTGATAAGACCCGTTATGACCCATTATTGCCTTATCTAAAGCGACCAATCACTTATAGCTCTGAATCATCCTCAGCGGATTTTGTCCATTGACCCTTTGGCGGAATACCTCCAATAATCCACGTGGTTGTAATAGTGGCTTGTCATCCAGTCATATAAATTCTCAACATTACCCCCTTTGACTGGACAATAAGTGGTATACCTCTTTTTCCTGCAATCACTATGCGAACTGTTTCATGCCAACGTCTGCAAGTCCATGAGTTCACTTTATTCTACCAGTTGTGTTTAGGTGCAGAGTTACCCGACCCAGGCCATATCCCTCTTCCCTGGTTCCCATTCCCCCTGGCTGATGAAGATGAGGCTGACGTGGACCTCACAACCATGCTAACCCAGGAAGAGATTCTTCCCAAATTCGTTGGTCTCTTGGCCTCCTAGAGCACCCCCTTCAGGGACATCATGGGCCAGCTACAGTGGGGAGGGGAGCGGAGCTGAGGGCCTTCACATAATGAAGCAGCCCAACTCCTGGAGAGCGGCTTTAGTCGCCTAGTGCTTCTGACTCCTTTCAAACCCCATCCTGTGCCTCTGTCCATACAGCGGATGCTGTGCTTTGTGCAGTGGGTGATAGCCTGATGGTCAGGGTCCTTCCCCCGCGCTCCTACTCACTTCCAATCCTTAGGGGTAAACTTCTGAAACAACCAATTAGCTCGCCTTAGTTCTGGGGTCACCGCGGCATTCACCGCCCTCAGCGCTGATGTTCCATCACAGTACTTTCCATCATGGCGCTCATAGGTAACTTAATTTGCATCCTGTCACCGCTTTAGGTTCAGGAATAGAGCAGCACCGGACATCCCTTAAATGGGCCCAATGAGCGGCGTTCACCGCAACTGCTCCTTTTCCAATAGCATATCTGAGCATGGAGGACTTCCTTGTAGATTGCCTGGCCCTGGGCGCAGCCTTTTCTCCTCGAGCTGGCACTCACCTGCTCACTCGCCACCCCTTACAACTTTGGACCCCTCTGTTGGCGTACTCCTTAATTTCCTGAGAGCATCAACACATGTGGTTACAAGCTCTGCTCCTTGTGGGACAGGAATGGTTCCAACTTGATTAACCAGCTGAACTCTCCCCACCTCGCCTGTTACCCTGGAATCCCAATCTGTCCTCCTCTCCTAGTTCTGTCGCACCATCCTCTCCAATTCAACCTAGCGTGATGGCCCAGGGGCGGACACCAGCCCCTTTGCTATTATCTCAGTAGCCTTCGCCTCCACCCCCAACCCCAGTCAAGTCCATAGAAACTATGGCACACCCAAAGCAGCAGAAGAAGAATCACAGGTCCCATCGATCAAAACAAAAAAAGAAAGGAAGACAAAAACAGTGAAGCAAAAGACCTCAAAGGACAACCCACATTAAAATAAAAACCCTGCTAGCACTCACACATATATATTGATATATGATATGTTATTATTATTATCTATATGTTTTTTTCATTAAGGTTAGAGAACTATTACTGCTTATATGGTCAAAGGAACTTTGCGTGCACCCAATTTATAATACCGCCGCTCACAGGATCCTTGATAGTATAAGCATCAACTCCCATTTTTTCTATTATCTCAAATGGCCCAATCCAAATATTAGCAAGTTTGTGCTTCTGGCCAAACCCATGCTAATTGTGGAATAACACCATATCCCCATCTTTGAACTGCGTTAGGCCACTCCGCTGTACTTGGTCTGTAGCCTGGGTTTTGATTTTTTTGGAAAGGCTGAACGATTATGCTTCAGTTTGTAACTTAATCAGCATGTTTGTAAGGGTGGTTAAATATTGCTGCGAATCCACTTCGCTGGAGTCCTCTATAAAGGCATATAGCAGCGCAGGCAGAGCAGGATGACGCCCATAAAACAATTGAAAGGGGCTTTTTCCGGTGGCCAAATGGTAGCTAATATTGTAGGTGAATACTGCAGTAGAAAGAAGGGTACTCCAATCAGAGGGTCTATCCATAACCAGTTTCTGGAGTATATTCACCAGAGCCCCATTAACTCGCTCAACCATTTTGTTGGACTCAGGGTGATATGGGGTTGTTAGGACCCCGCGGATGGCCATTAATTTGTTGAACTTGGGTAAAATGTGGGAGGTGAAGTTGGTTCCATTGTCAGTAAGGATAAACTGTGGGAAGCCATGACGCTGTATGATACATTCCATTAAAAACTTAGCCACAGTAACTGCCCCAGATCATGGATAGCTCGCGCCTCCACCCACCTCGTCAAGTGGTCAATTTCCACCAGGATATACTTAGACCAATTTGCTCAGGTTAGTAGGGGGCCCACAACATCAATAGAGATGGTATGCCAAGAAAATCGAGGCTTTACCAACTGGTATGAAGTCTTCTGGTGGAATGGCTTCTCCACCTGGCACTGGTGGCAGCAAGACAGGGTCTCAAACACGTCATATTGCATGCTTTCCCAATAATACCTCGGACTTAACAATTTAAGGGTTTTCCAGACTCCACCGTGGCCCACTGCTCAATGTGCACTCATAATAATACTTTGAGCGGTTAGAAGGCCTTGGTATATTCACAGTAACGTCCCCTATACGCTTATACAATTTCCCATTTCTTAGGAATGTATTGGTCCTGAATTCATCTAATAACTTGATTACTTAAGGCGGTTCATCTTCGTATTTTCTGCTTAGCATTTTATTGAACATTATATCGCTTAAATCTGCTGTAACTGCAATTGTCAGTAATCTCAATAAACAATCAGCATTTTGGTGTTTAGCTCCCAGTTGATGTAAAGTCTCAAAGTCATAAGCTTGCAGCTTAAGAGCCCATCGGGCTAGCCGCCCTTCAGGCTCTTTCAAATTCTGCAACCAACGCAACAATGCATGATCTGTCACAACTTTAAACTTTACTCCATGCAAGTAGACTCAAAACTGTTTATATGCATAGATCACCACTAAGCATTCCCACTCAGTTACGGTGTAATTTTGATAATGGCAATTCAGGCTGCGGCTACAGTATGCCACGGGGTGCTCCTCTCCATCATCGTCCTTCTGAGACAGGACAGCCCCAATAGCGGAAAGGAATGCAGCTTTTTGCACTATAAATTCCTTATTAAAATTAGGGTAGCGCAACACCGGCGCACTGAATAACGCCATTCAAAGTGTATTGAAGGCACATTGCCATCGCTACATCCATTCAAACATTGCATCTTTCTTCAGTAGCTCGAACAGTGGACCTCTGATGCAACTGAAATTGGGTATGAAGCATCAGTAGTAACCCATTATTCCCAGAAACACCTGAATGTCCCTCTTATTCATGGGTTTAGTCATCCTCTGGATGGCTTCTACCTTGGCTGGTTGAGGTCTTAGCCCAGTCGCATCCACCACAAACTTAAGATACTCAAGCTGATCCTTAAAGAAGTGGCGTTTTTGAGGCTTGATTTTTATACTGGCCTCAGCCATTCGGCAAAATACCTCTTCCAAGTGAGTGAGATGCTCAGTAAATGTGCGAGAGAAGATGTTAATATCATTGAGATACACAAGAATGCACGACAGTTTCAGATCACTCAGTATAGTATCCATTGCTCATTGAAACGTAGCTGGGGCATTACATAGTCCCTGCGGCATGCATTTTGGTTGAAAAAAGCCCTTTTGAGGTGATTATTGCGCATTTTTCATGCTCCTCCCCGGGCAACTCAATTTGCCAATAACTGGATATTAAATCCATCGCTGAGAAGTAGCGGGCTCCACCTAGCTGATCTAGCGCATCATCAATACATGGCAGAGGGTATGAATATTTTTTGGTGATGCTATTGAGCTTTTAATAGTTGAATACTACATGGTTAGTGCCATCCTTTTTTTTACAATTAGGACAGGCGAAGCCCACGGGCATTTAGATGGTTCAAGCATTCCCTGCTCCAACAGCCTTTCAATTTCCTCGGTGACAACTTCTTCAGCTGCCCATGATCAACGGATTGGTCAAGATCTGATGGGAGGATGGTCCCCAGTATCAAGTCAATGAACAACCCCCGAGTGCACCTCAGATCATGATCATTGATCACAAAGATCTCTTTATATTTTTGAAATAATGCTTCATCCTGCTCCTTCTGAATTTCTGATAACCCTGATAAATTTTCCCGCGGTACAACCACCATTAAGCCAAGATACAGGTTGATGGGCAGACCAAATTCATCCAGAGAAACGAACTCATGAACCTGTTTGATCTCTCAACTGAGTTCAGATGTAAATATGCTATAACTTATTGCCAGCGAATTTCAAACGGGACTGTTCTGAAGATTTGCTATCAATACTTTGATTTCCTCATGGCCTGATAGTATGATGCCAAGAGCCACATGAGGCTCAAGCTGTGATTGATGATAAGGCCCAATGATCTCCCCATAGGGCCCAGCTGGCACTTCCACATCTAACTCAGTGTCAATTATTACTTGATGTCCAGAGGGAATGGATATAGCTCCAGCTGCATTAAGCGGTAACCCTTGGTATTCGTATATCTGATGAGGAAGAGCCCAATTTTTTTTAAGCGAAGGTAGCGCACTGGAATCACCCCATCGCTGTAGGCAAGGTTGATCTGTCCCATATGCGCTGAACTCTTTGGCGCTCTACTAGAGAATAAATATATAGGGATTTGCTGTCCTGCAATGGCTAGGGTCTCTTCCATCATGTCAACTATAGCCCCATAGTGTCACATAAATGCAGTCCCAATCAATAAATCATAGTTACTGTTTGGTAATACCACCGCTGGAGCCACCACAACAAAAGGATCTGAACTGCAATGGAAGAGCGCTATATGCTCCCTCAGAAGTGGTGGTTTCAGCTCTAGCGGTCCTATACACCACTTGGTGGTCTATGTCGGGTTTTAAGGACAACTTTGCCACCAATTTAGTGGAGACAATGTTAACAGGTGCGCCTGTATTGATGATAGCCCATACCCGAGTTTTAGCTACCACAATGTCACAGTAAGTACATTATGAGTAAGATGCATCCCAGCTATTCACTTTGTGTACACTTAAGGATTCATGTTTTCCCAGGAAACTCATAATACCCACATCGATTTTAGGGTATCTGTTTATGATAGTGTCCACTGAGAGGGCGACGTCTATTCCCCTCAAGGACAGTGCATCTGCGACTGGTTCTAGCTATATAACAGATTTTGGTCGAACATTTGACAAGCATAAAGCTTCAGTCAATCTGGAGAGTTTTTGTCCCCTGTTTCTTCAACGTGAACTTGGGTCAGAACATTTACTTTCCCAACTGGCGGGTGGTAGAGGAATGTATCATCATACTGAGAAGCTTCAGCTATATTTAATACAGTAGACTCAGGTGGGACATGTAAGTTCAAGGTAGCGGAAGTAGAGAGTCCCTTCTCTACTCCACTCAGGCTTTTCCATGATAGCCATGCTCTCATTGCAAGGGAGGGATCCGTTGGTTGGGACACCATCATCCCATGTGTCCAGTATGACCACAATTAAAACAACTATTCCATAAGACCTATGACCGTGGTTAGGATAAGTTGGTACATATGGTAGATGATTTTGAAAAGGATCGACATAACCAAACCCCCAACAGTATAACAACCGCCCCCTGTCAGCATAGTTAAGCCCAAATCGGTAGCTGGTTTGATGTTGATCAGAAATTAAGGAATGTCCATTGGACGGAGAAGAGTATCCTGATGGGATTCTTTCTGCCCATTTATCTCTTCTCGTATAATTTGGGTGAAAAACTGTGACAGTGCGGATCTGCTCAGTATTGGGTGGAGTAAAATTTACTGATAATCGACATACAAACTGAACAAGTTTAAGGAGAGGTACATCTGGCTCTAACAACGGAGCTATAACATTGTATAGCTTAGGGTATGGCTTCACCGCTGAGGCCATAGCTATACAAAAATCAACTTTGGATAAAATGCCTGCTCCAATCAGCACATGCGCTTCCAAAGTAAATTGGTCAGCGAATGTGGTGAGGGTCTTGTTTCTCTGAAACCCAATGGTCAAGAATTTGGCTTTCTGCTGTGACATTTTTGCAGTTCCGCCGAACAATTGCAGCACCATCTCCTTAACTTCATAGTATGAAATGGAACTAGCTGAGAGGTAACAAATGACCTGATCAGCACTTTCAACGTCCAAAGAGGAGAGTAAGAGCTTTGCCCTTTGTCAATCTAAAGTTCCTTCAGTTGTAAACTCAAATTGGCGAGAGAACCCATGAATATTTCCTTCACAATCAAATGGTGGCAACTTGTCACTGTAAACCTTCTGAAGCAACTCATCCTGTTTTTTGAGCACAGTATCTAACACAATTCTCAACTCCTTGTAGGGCCCAGGGCCATTGTTTCGTGCAGATTTCATTTTAAAACAACCTGGATGTGACATAGCCAGCGGTTGAATTTTTGTAATTTTGTTATTGGTCAATGGGCCCCCTGTAGTGAGCACCACTGTTGAATCTCAGCAATTTGGTATGTACCTGCTAAAGGGTTTTTTGCACAGGGTTTCCCCCATTGAACAATTAGAACGGTTGATATGATGATTGCCGGTTCCTTAATACACTTGTAACCACTTAATTTTATAATAAAACATGGGAGCAATTTCCTCAATCACTTCTTTATTAAAGTATATTTTCAGCGGATCCTTCCTTGGTCCGCTCTCTTCTCATTTCTCTCTTTTCTAAACCTGCTTAAGACTACTTCTCCAGTCCCCTCGTTTTACTGATATCCCAGCAGCTTAGTCAGTACTGACTCTTCCGCTTAGTTTATTCATGTTGCCATCTTTTCATTGGTTTTGGCTCATTATTCTTTAATCATTTAATGCCTTGTTTCAAGGCAATCCAAATCCTTTTGTCAAATGTTGACATCACCTTATTGCCCTATTTTGAAGGCAACCCAATAAGACCCATTATGACCCATTATTGCCTTATCCTAAAGCGACCAATCACTTATAGCTCTGAATCATCCTCAGCGGATTCTATCCATTGATCCTTAGGCGGAATTCCTCCAATGATCCGCGTGGTCATAATAGTGGCTTGTCATCCAGTCATATAAATTCTCAACAGTAAGGTTCACCAATAAAACAGATAAAGATTATGAATAAGCATAATCCAATATTCCAGGCTATGGCAACTTTTTTAACAGAAGGGTTGAAGATGCCCTGGACTTGTAATAATTGTCCTTTAGGAATTGAAAAATGTAAAGAAGTATCAACAATTACCTGCGATTTTTGGCAGAATAATTAGATTTTGGAAGAGAAAACTAGCATTCCCTCTTTTATATCTGCCATGGTAGGGGGTAATTTTACCTGAGGGTTGCCAACATGATATTGAATAGAATAAGACCTTTTAGCACCCTCCAACAGAAATAACTGACTTCATTTATGAGCATGTTCAGAAAAAAGTACTGGAACTCCATACCCGAGAGAGATAGCGATGAGTTAGGGTAATTAATAATTCTATTAAATTCCTGCAAAAATTGAGTCCCCAATAGCAGAACATAAAACTCAAGTTATCAAGGACAGTGGCAGGGATGGTTAAGGTTAACTTCCCACTTTTTTAGTGGAAAGGACGAGTAAGCTCAAATTGACTGATATTTTGAGGTCCTGCTGTACAATATTCTTCATGATGAGAAATATCAAGTGTTAATTTGATCCGCTTGATAAATTTTGATGAGACAACATTCACTGGAGATCCCATATCAATAATAGCTTTGGCATTGACTTGATTTAATCAGAAGTCAATACTGGTGATGGTGCTTCCAAACTGAGAGGATAACGCCAACATTGAGGGCAAGGAATAAGAAGAATGTTCAACTTTATTATACTCGTCAGGGCTTGGATGTTCTTGTTGCACACTCATATCATTAACAAGGTGAAAAATCTTAGTAGTTTTATCCCTTTTCTTCTTCTCATCCGCTTCTTTCTTGAAACAATGGTCCTCAGTATGGGAATATCAATGACATTATTTACACTGAGTCGCTCTAGTATTCTCAGGCACAGTATAAACTCCAGGGCGACTAGATCTTGGAGATCAGAAAAATTGGGGTTTCTCTGATAATTGAGGAGGCAATTCTAACAAGGCCTCCTTGATGTCTAACATACTTCTGAAATTCTTCTTTACGCTAAGAAGGTATACTTGCAAATGAGTCCTGTAAGTAAAAGCAGACATAACGGCAGTAATTGCATCATCTAAATTTAACTGACCACAAGCTACCAAGGTTTGAGCTTCTTGATAGAACCAATGAGAAAAATCTTTGATTGATTCATTATGGAGGGGCTGTATACCCATAAAAAGCCTGTTTTTGAGAGGATAAGGTTTGATCCCTTCCAAATTCTTTGATTAGAGCCTCTTTGACCTGAGACCAAGTAGTGCAAGTCCACAAGTGGGGTACCATGATATACTGGGCCATTTGATTGAGACAATCAGGCAACTAATTCATTTTTGTGATGACCTGTGGCCTCTTTCAGAGCCTTATCATATAGATAGAGGAAGGATATAATGCTGCCTTCTCCAGGAGAGTACTTGTCTTTATATACTGGCTTGAAACTCATCGGAGCATTGGCTATCAAAACATGTACTCCAGGATGTTCAGATTGGGTAGACACATAAGAGTTGGAACCAGAAGCTTGTGAAGAAAATGGATGATAGGGGCCAACATTCTCAGTATGATTTTCATCAATCTGTTGATTCAATTCAACATGCCCTACTTTTTCATCCAACCAACGAGATAGTTCATAAATTTGCTCCTGCTGAGCATTGTACTTAAGTTCCAATATTTCAATTTTGGCTTGGAACATCTCGCCTTTTGTTTCATAGGCTTGAAACTGGATCTCTGTGTCCTTCCCTCATTTACCCAGATTACTCAGTTCATCAGAGAGAAACTGAAGTGACAGTAGGGGATAAATCGTTACCCCCTCAAGGGTTAAGTTACATTCCTTAGCCACCTTGTAAAATTGGTCACATAAAAGGTTTATCATGCTCATTAGGGAGTCGACTTGTTGAAGGGATCCTGAATACCCATCAGCGCCTGGGGGCCCCTGAGGTCCATCTGCACCTGGCGGTCCGCAGGGCCCTTCAACACTGAGGGGTCCTCAGGGGCTATCAACAACAGGAGATCCACGTGGACCTAAGCCCCCAGGTGGACCTCAGGATCCTTTGACCCCCAGAGGACCCATGGCTCCAGAGGTTTTCTCCACTTCAATGACTCATAATTGGATACCTGAGTACAATCGCTCCAATTGAGAAAGACAATTTCTAATTTCTTCTTCCATTGCTTGACTCTGCTCAGAAAGTTGAGAAATTCCCACTTTCCGTTCTTGCTGAATTTCCCAAACTCATTGTGGAAACTGTAATTCAACAAAGCTAGACATCCCATGATCAAGATGGACAAGCTTTTGATGTACTTCATTTAAAAAGGTCTGATTGTTTATGATAGCATCTTAATTATCTCTGCTAAATTTAAAGGCGTATTTGAAAAACTCAGTAACATAATTCTTTAAGGACTGAAGTCCTTCTAGTAAATTGAGCATCCCTTGATAATGCATTCCCACAACTGGTAGTAGATGGTATAGGGTAGGGTGTACTAGCTGATGCAAGTATTTCTCAGTGCTAATTCCTGGCACTTGGGAGGTTTGTAACACTTCATGCAAGATAGAGGGTACAGCATTATAATGAGATTGGGTGGAACAGATTCCAGAAATTAAGGTTCCCTCAATCATTTGATTGTTAAATTTTGTAAGACCTCAGGAGGGATTTGAAAATTCGCTGTAAAGCTAATATTAGGATTATAGAACTCCAAATTGAAACGGAATTCCAAAGTGGACGGTACTCTTGGGATTTCAGTTCTAGTTTAATGATCCCACCATAAAAACTGCCTTGCTCATGGTCTTGAGCTTCTTCAGGCGAAAATTGAGAGTCCATAATAGTGACAGACGTATTCATGGTGCATAACTCAGAGTAACCCCTGTAGTGAGCACACTCTGGAAGTTTTAAATTACACTTCCTATGGGGCAGGTTTTCTCTTGAAGTTACTTTCAGTGGATTCTCCAAAAAGCGATATATTAAAGAAAAAACAGGTTATAAATATATTTAATTCCTTATTATTGAAAAGAAGGGATGTTTATAGGTTTTGATTTGGTTCATAATCTATCAGTGCTAATTAATTGCTGCGCAATCAAATCTTTAATCAATTGATCGGGATGAAGCTAATCATTCTTATTAATGTTGATAGATTGAGATAAATCAAGCTCTCCTTTCAAGGAAGCTGGGGGAATCGATGGAGTAGAATCTCCAAAGACAGGAGAATTTGGAAAAATCCTGACAAGGCCCAATGACCTCCCCATAGAGCCCAGCTGGCACTTCCACTTATAACTCAATGTTTACTATTACTTGGTGTCTGGAAAAGATGGAGCTAAGTCCAGCAGCTCTGAGTGGCTTTCCTTGATATTCATATTTTCTTGGGAAGGGTTCAGGTCTTGCTCTTTAGTTGATGATAGCAAACCAGAATCACCCCATCACTGTATGCAAGGTTGATATGTCCTATGTGCACTAGATCCTTTGATACTCTGCTGGAGGTAAAGTAAATTGTGATCTGTCACAAAATTTCAAAGGTCTCTGTAAGTCCAGGGGGACATCCCCTGTGTGTAGATCGGTCGCCCTTCCCATTTCTGAGCAAAAAGGGGCTGAAAAGGGTGGCCATGCCCTTCATCACCCAGGGCAATCTCGCCCACATAGTAGATGAGCGCTGGGTAACGGCCTTCCCTCTCCAGACCCCTCCCCTGGTACCTTCATTCACCTCAGTCAAACTTGTTAGACAGATTAAGGAAATCTGTGCCAAGATCGCTGAATTAAAGCCAATCGCTCCAAAACCAATGGAAATTAAGCCTGACAATCAGAATCTGCATAGACAAAGAGGGATGAAGATTGAGTTATTGGCCAGAATCACCGACAGTTTTGATTTACCCAGCAGTGTGATCACTAAAATTAACCCCCTCTCAAAATTTTTGGGGATGATCCCTGATGTGCAGCTCCCATCCAGCAAATTGGGAGTTGTGGCTGATGCAGCACTTTTGACTGAACAAATGGTCCAGCAATTGAGAATGGGCAGATTGGGAATCTCAATACCGTTCCCAACCAATTGGGACTGCCCCTACATAGGGTGGCCCTGGGGGATCCCCATTGCTCGTTGGGCTAGATGCCATCACACCAACTGCTGGAAATGCAGTCAGGTCTCAGTTTGGGCGTTCAAGGTCAAACCAATAGTGACCGACCTGCTGCTGAATTCTTCAATGTTGGTTCCTATTAAGCTTATCTTCCCCCATCCCTGAATATTTGACCGGTTAGGTCAAACTTGAGGGACTTGATCCCAGCTTTTTCTCACATTAATTGACCACTATTTAATTAGTTGCATCGCACTGAGAAAATTGTTGGTCGATTTTCTTCCTTTATTTTCCATTAAAAACCTTTCCCTAAATTTAGTTTTTATGTTAAAAAATAAACCTCCCTTTCCACTGGCACTCACAAACCCCTTGGGGTTAACGGCCATATTTGTCTGGTATTTTATTATGTGCCTATACAAGATTCTGACTCACCGGCAGTTGTTGGCGAAACTCCTTTATAGTCTTATATCTGTTGTACCAGCAGCAGTGCCTTTGGCATTCTGGTTTGCCATTCAGGTGCTCTGGCACCTGGGCTGGCAGGCTGGTCTAATTCTAACTTGCTGTCTTTCTGACAGCTCCTCCATCATATCAATGACAGCTCAAAAGTGTCGCATGAAAGCAGTTCTGATTAAATGGTCATAATTTTTGTTTTGTAGCACTAAGCTGGGGCTACAATGACAATTGACCCAAACTGCAAAGGTAGCGCGCTGTACGACCCTCAGAGTCTGTGCTTTCCGCTCCAGTGGTCCCATACTCCATTCAGTATTCTACACCAGGTTTTTTGTCAACTTTGCCACCAACTTGGTGGAAACTATGTTGACTTGAGCGCCCATATCAATTATAGCCCAAACTCGATTTTTGCTACAAAAATGTCATAGTATGTACTTAGAATTAGAAGAATTAGACTGTTTAATATGTGGACATTTAATATCTTTTTTTCAAGGAATTTAATAATCCCCTCACCGACTTGGGTGTTCTTTGGAGATAGCTTCTACCAGGAGAGCGACGTTTACACCTTTCAGGGAAGGTGCATCTGAGACTGGGTCCAGCTCATCTAAAGAAGTTTGGTTGAACATTTGACAGGCATACTCTTCAGTTGCTCCTGAAATCCATCTTCCACCGTGGCATTAGCTTGCTCTTGTGTCAGTTACATTTACCCCTCTGACCGGCTGCTGGTATAAAAAACCATCATCATACCGAGGGACTTCCACTGAATAAAATATCATAGGTTCAGGTGGGACGTTTGGAGTTGGGATAGCGAATGTAGAAAGTCCCATCTCTTATCTGCTCCATCTTTTCCCTAATAAGAATGATCATACTGTAATTAATGAACCCAATGGTTGGGCAACTTCGGGCAAGGTGACAAGGGAGATCACATTTAAAACAATATACCCCATCTGGTCCACATCCTTAGTTTTCATAAGATAACCCAGGCCAATAATTTGATTGTGATTGATTAGCATAACCAGGGCCAGGTCAATAAGTTGAATGCCGACGGTCAGTGTGAATAGATTCAGGTCAGTAGTTGGGTTGTTGCTAATTATCATAAGCAGGTCCAAGGCGGAAATTAAACTGCTGAAGATAACTCAGCCAAGGACGAGGCAAGTAGTTAGAATAAGGCCAGGGGTTAATAGGTGGAAGGTGAACAGGATGATAGAATTCCTCCAAATAAGATGGTCCAGCAACGGCGGCAGTATGTTTTCACTTGGTATTGGGTGGGGGAAAATTAGAGGGTAGCCGGCGCAAAAACTGAACAATTTTGAGCTGGGGCACATCGTCCTCCAAAATTGGAGTCATGACTTTGTAAAGCTCATGGTATGAATTCACTACTGAGGTCATTGCAATGCACAAATAAGCTTCTGCTAGAACGCCTGCATCTATTAACACATGGGCTTCCCCTGTAAGTTGGTCAACAAATTCAATGAGGGTCTCATTACTCTGGAACCCAATAGACAAGAAATCAGCCTTCCATGGCAACATCTTTGCGATACCACCAAACAACTGCAACACACTATCCTTCACTTCTTGATATGTGATGGAACTGCTTGGAAGATATCAGTTGACTTGATCGGCACTCCCAACTTCCAAGGCGCATATTAACAGTAAGCTTTATGCCAATCAGAGGCTCCATATGCTGCAAATTCAAAACGTTAAAGAAGCCATGGATATTCCCATTGTGATCAAATGGAGGCAGCTTATTGATAAAAACCTCCTCCTCCAGTTCATAGCCATAAACCTTTGGGGCATAATGAGGGATAGGTTGAGACTCATAAGCAGTATCTCAATAAGGAGCTGGTCCAGCAGTGGGCGGATTGTCCACTGATTCATAGTTAGCGTGGGCTTCTGTGATGGGCAGTACAGCCATCACTTGGGAGAAGTGGCTTTCTGATACATAATCATGTCCAGAGCTGCCCTCCTGGGTATAGTAGCTCAGGTCAGTTTCATTTTCTTCATAGTACAATTCTCCCCAAGCAGCCCCTTGTCACTCATCCATTTCCCATGAGGGGGCTGGGAGGTACCATTCAATTTCCGCTCAGTGCAATTTTAACAGTTCAGTAGTGTCGTCCAAGAAATTAGTGAGTTGCCTGTTTGTTGTCTCCAAAATCTGCATTTGAATAAACATGCTGTTGAGTGGGATCATTATATTATTCCGCTCCTGAAGGAGCACATCCTGCTTCTTGAGCACCGCTTATAAAGCAAGTTTGAGTTATGCATATTTGGCTGGTGCAGTGTGTCAGAAGATTCCTTATCAAAGAAGGCCTGATGCAAAATGGTTGGTGACCGGAGAATTTTTTTTGTTGCTCAATGGGCCACCTGCAATGAGCACCACTGTTCAATATTGGCGAATTATTTGAGTTATTCTGTAAGGGTCACACAGGGTCAAACCCACTGAGCAATGGACAGGTGATGTGAGGTCATTGGTCCTAAAACAAACTGTAAAGAATTTAATAAAATATGAAGTAGTACGCTCCAACCTCACTTTTTTATTTTAAACAATAGTATCAGATTCCTTCTGCTCTGCTCTCTCTTTCCTAAAACAAAATTCTTACTTCAATCATCCCATCTCGCTTATATATCAGCAGCTTCACTTGATACCGCTCCTTAGGCATAGACTATCTGGTTCCGCCATATTCTCATTGGCTCTGGCAGAGTATACTATTTTTCAAACCCTATTGCATTAGTTCAAGGCAATCTACTTAATATTCATCAAATGTAACATCGCCTTATTGCCTTAATTGGAGGCGATTCAATAATTATACTTTCTCACCCAATAATGCCTTATCCCAAGGCGCTCAAATAATTGTACTAATAATCATGGTCAGCAGATTCTAGCCAATCTGCCATAGCTATTTAGGGCTTATCAGACAGTCATATCAGAATCTTGACAGATAGTTTAAAGTATTGACTGTTGGCATCTTGGGCCTAGCATCATTAAACACAAAAACTGAAGCCCTTCACCGTTTATGTACTTTTTTAGATACTAGCTTAGTATCATCATCATTCCAGACTAAGCAATCAGCTCCTCACTTTGACAAGCAGCTGCAGGTCCAGCACAGATGACCTGAAGCTTCTCTGGCTGTCCTCCCCATAAGTGATAATTCTGTACTTTATTGTCTAAGATGAACTCTAGTAGCCAAGTTCATTGCTGACTCTCCCATTGGCTTAGGTTATAGTCGCCTCTATGTTGTTTGAGGCCTCCAATTATATTCTAGTAAGCTCATCCGTTAACTCTTGCTGATAGCTTCAAGGCGGCAGATTCTTTTGGTCTGTGGTAATTAACAGTGCTAGCAGGGTTGGCAGTGCTGCTACTTGCCCATAAAGGGCTTTGAAAGTGGACATCCCAATCACCCAGTGGTGGCTATCCTGTAAGCCAATTGAATGGAGGCCAGCAAATGATCCCATTTCAACTTATAGTTAAGGGCCATTACTTTAGTATCTCTCAAAGGTTCCATCTAATTTGCTTGATGCTACTGTTTGAAGATGGTGTGTAGGAGTGTTGAAGTGTTGCTTCACTTCAACTAGGTCCTTTAGCTTTCTCATAACTTCTAATATAAAGTTCTTGCTATTATTTAAAAGCAAGACTTGAGGGAATTTTTGTCTGGTTTTACCTTGGTTTCATAGGAAATTAGTGGTTGAATTGCAATGTATATCTTAGATGCAATGGATTTTACCCACTTAGTAAAGTGGTCAATAGCTATTAGTATGAACTTTGATTTACTGGAGGCAGTTTTAAGTGGTCCCACCACGTCCATAGGCAAGTTTCTAAATGGTGCTGTAGGTGGGATTAGGGTAAATTCAAAGAGTTTCTCTAGAGGACAGAAATTTATGCTAGCTATACATAGTTCTAGGCTTAAGAATTTCATTGGTCATGGATTTCCTTTAGAAACTCTACTTTTAGGTAGGCCACGTCTTCTGTAACCGCCTATGGCCTATGTGCTTGTGCGTTCCATCACTAGTTCCACCCAGTCATTTAGTCTTATGAATGGGTTCCATCTATTCTGAATCTTCTTCTTTAGGTTTTTATCAACACGTTAGTTGTCTTTAAGCACCTTCTAAGGAAGGTTTTCAACTTATCCATTTCATCCAGTCATGCCTTTTCTTGTAACCAATTAGTTCATACATCATTTCTTTTGGCGATTTAGATGGAACACTAGCAATTGCAACTGTCTTTCAGCGGTGAGGTGACAATCCCCTGCATAATGGATGAGCGAAAAATTTTATTTCTGGAGCAGTACTGCCCATCTGGCAAGGGGTACAGTTATTATTTTTTAAATTCTGCAACTAGCAGAGTGACGCATGATCTATTATGACCTTGAAGTATAACTCATACAGGTAAGGTCAGAAATTCTTGACTTCTCTGATCAATTCCAGGAACTCTCTCCATGACAGTGTAGTTCTTACCCTTGCTAAACAACTTTGGATAATAAACAATTGGGAGGTTCACACCTTCATCATCCAGTCAACCCAGTATTGTGCCAAGCTAAACGTCATTCACTTTGATTTAGATGTAGAAGGACTTGTTGCAATCAGGTAGGCCAAGATTGGCGCCTCTAAAAATCTCTCATTCAACTCATCAAAGCTGCTCATATTCTATGCCTCACTCAAACTTCGTTTCCTTTGTTAGCCGGTAAGTGAGGGGTGCAGCCAAGTTTATAAAATGAGGGGTAAACCGCCAGTTACATCTCCATCCCAAGTTTTAATTCTCGGCATAAAGGCTTGATTCCGCCAAGTTGGTTTACACAGGGTATTATCCACTGAGCAATTGAATCAGATAATATGGAGATTGCTGACTCTAATAAAAACCTGATATATGATATATGGAGTAATCACCCCTAACAACACTTTATTAATCTTCTAATAATTGAAAACTTATCTGTATATAACCTACCAAAAGACCTCCTTCTCAATCTTTCATTTGAATCTTGAATTTTGGTCTCCCATGCTGAATGCATCTTTTGCTTGGTAATCTCTGATTCATTTTCCTTTTTAGGAGTCTTTGGTTATCTCAAAGTCTTGGCGTAATTTCCCTTGATTTGCTAAGCTGTTGACACTTTGATCAATTCACTTTTCATACATCTATCTTTTCTATCAATCTCAAGACTCATCTTGACTCCAATTTCTGATCCACCGGAATGTATAGCTTATTGTCCAGTCATATCAATTTCTTGACATTACCCCCTTTGACTGGATGATATACTCTATTGCTTATATGCTTGAAGGAACTTTGCGTGAACTTGTTTGATAATCTGACCCCCCACAGGTTCCCTTAATGGTGTAGGCGTCCATGCCAGTCTTCTCAATTATCTCAAACGTCCCAGCCCAGATGTTAGAGAGCTTGTTTTTCTGCCCAAATCTGTGTTGGTAATGTATTAAAACACGATCTCTTGAAGCAAACAGCGGAAGTCCGCTCCATCTTTTCTGGTCAGCCACCCAATTGTAAATCTTCTTGGCAAAACTGGTGGAATAGGCTTCCGTTTGTAACTTGATCAGCGTTTCATTAGATTTGTCAAATACTGCTGGGGTTCCACACCACCAGTTTCCTCTACACATGTTTAAAGCATAGCAGGCAGAGCCGGATGTTGACCATACAGAAGTTAGAAAGGGCTCTTGCCAGTGGATAAATGATAGCTGATTATACGCAAACACAGCTGTAGGTAGGAGGATACTCCATTCTGAGAATTGATCCTTCACCTACTTATAGAGTATGTTCACTAAGGTTCAATTGACCTGTTCCACTATTTTATTTGATTCCAGATGGTAGGGTGTAGTCAAAAATCCGCAGATCGCCATCAACTCATTCAACTTGGGCAAGATGTGCGAAGTGTAATTGGTTCCATTGCCCATTAAAATGAACTGCGGGCAGCCATGTCGCTGTATAATGCACTCCATAATAAACATGGGTGTAGTGACCGCTCCCAAGTCATCAATTGCCCTGGCCTCCACCCATCTTGTCAAATAATCAATTGTGACTATTATATACTTAGATCAGTTCGTGCCAGTTGGCAGAGATCCCACTACATCAAGGGATATGGTGTGCCAGGTAAACCAGGGCTTAACCAGCTGGTATGTGGTTTTCTTGTGGAATAGCTTTTCCACTTGACACTGATAGCAACAGCTTACCGTTTCCAGCACATCATAATGCATTCTCTCCCAATAGTAGAGGGGCCATAAACCTCCAACGTTTTCTGCAATGCTCCATGTTCTACCACCTGATGGGCATTCATAATAATTAAGGGTCTAGAGGAAGTTTTAGGGAAACTCAGCGTCAAGTCTCCAATCCGCTTATATAGTTTCCCCTCACATAGGAAAGTATCCTGCCTAAGCTCATCTAGTACCTTGATCACTTGCAGCAGCTCGTCATGGTATTTGTTCACCACCATCTTCTCATACATAATGTCATTCAAATCTGAAATGATGGCTACTATGGGTAGTCAGGAAAGACAATCCGCATTTTGATGTTTTGCTCCTTGCTGGAGTACAATCTTGAAATTGTATGCCTGGAGCTTCATTGCCCAATGCGCGAGCCATCCTTCAGGATCACAGAGATTCTGCAGCTAGCGCAAGGAAGCATGATCCATCACCACTTGAATTATACCCCATTTAGATATACCTGAAACTGTTTGTACGCGTAAATCACTGCAAAGCACTCACGCTCAGTCATGGTACAGTTTTATTCATGACAGTTCAAGCTTTGACTACAAAATGCGACAAAGTGCTCCATGCCATAATTGTCCTTCTGGGATAATACTGCCCATATAGCGGAGAGAAATTCATCTATTTGTACTATGAATTGTTTTTTGAAGTTGGGATATTGCAAAATGGGTGCGCTTGCTAAGGAAGTTTGCAACACATCAAAAATTTTTGGCATTGTTCCATCCAATCAAAGGTGCCATTTTTCTTTAACAAGTCAAGAGTAGTGCCCTTATACAACTGAAGGTAGGAATTAACCATTGGTAGTACCCGACCATCTTCAATAACACTTAAATAGGCCCATATGCTACCTGGGTGGGTCATCTTGCTTATTGTTTCCACCTTTGCCAGCTGCAGTTTAAGCCCTTTTTAATACACTATGAGCCCAAGTTATTATAATTGTTCTTTAAAGAAGTGACACTTCCAAGGCTTGATTTTGATATTAGCATTAGCAAGTCGGTGGAACGATTGAACAGATGGGAAAAATGCTCTGTAAACAGACACAAGAACACATTGATATCATTGAGGTAAACTAAGACGCAGGACAGCTTTAATTCACCTAAAATTGTATCCATATCATGCTGGAACGTAGCCAGGGCGTTGCACAAACCATGTGGCATACATGTTGGCTGAAATAACCCCTTTAAAGTGACGATAGCACATTCTCTCATTCCACCAATGGAAATTTGATCTGCCAGTACCCTGAGATCAATTCCATAGCGGAAAAATAATTCGCCCTGCCCAAGTCAATCTAATGCGTCATCAATCCATGGAAGAGGGTAGTAATCTTTCTTCTTTATGCTATTGAGCTTTTGATAGTCAATAACCACCCTATTTGTGCCATTTTTCATTACAATGAGCACTGGTGATGCCCATAGACTGTTTGACAGCTCTATCATCCTTTGTTTGATAAGTTTATCTTGCTCATCGGAGACAACCTCTTCTGATGCCTTTGAATATATAATAGGCAGCGATCAAATGGGAGGGTTTTTCACCATATCTATCTGATGTACTATTCCTTGAATGCACCCCAAATAATAATTGTCATATGTGAACATATCCTGGTATTTTTCAAATAAAGCTATCGCCTTATCTTGCTGTTCCACCATCAATCCAGTTAGCGCTTCCCACAGAACCACTGTCATTACACCAAAAATGTTGAATTTGTCATTAGGCCGAGGTCCTTCCACAATAAAAAATCATGAATACAGCGAACTTCATCTATAGGAGCCAATTGTAGATAGGCCACCACTTGATGCCGCTTGATCATTATCATCTCCTTCTGTAAATTTGCTAGCAGTACCTTCAACTCCCCATTCCCAGGTAGCAGTAGCCCTGGAGCCACATGTGGTTCAAGCCATTATTGCTGGTGAGGCACCATAAAACCATGTATAGCCCTTTAGAGATGTCATTTTGATCTCAGTTCCTACTATGCACTGATGTCCAGACGGTAGGCTCAAAGCGCTCGCTGCTCAGTACATAATCCTTTTATACTCATAGATCTGGTTGGGGATGGCTCTGTTTCTCTGCTTCATTCTCTATATTGGGCAAGAATCACCCCATCACTGTACACCAGACTAATTTGACTGCGCAGAACAGATCTATTGTGATTCTGCTAAAGGTAAAGTAAAATGAAAATCCGGTGTCCCAAAATATTAAGAGTTTTCTCCGCCATATCTATCACAGCTCCAAATTTCCTCATGAATGCCGCACCAATTACATATCATAGTTATTGTTTGGCAGAACCACCTCTGGAGTGGAAGCCCTAACTGACCCAAATCGCAAAGGCAACGTGCTGTATGCTCCTTTGGACACAGTACTTTGTGTCCCCATGGTCCCATATAATACTATGGAGTCCACATCTGGCTTTAATGGAAGCTTAGCCACCAACCTGGTAGAGATTATATTCACTGGAGCCCCAATGTCTATGATAGCACAGATTTTTGTGTTCTGAACAAAAATGTCACAGTAAGTGCACTCCAAATAAGAAGAACCATCAGTGTTTATTATGTGAAAATCCAAAGGCTTTTTTGTTACACAGAAAGGAGGATATGCCCATACTGACATGAGGATACTCCATAGTATTTTTTACAAGATTTTCTAAATTAACCCTTACTAGAGAGGCAACGCTCATGGAGGGATCCGCGTTACTTATGCCAGTTTGTTCCAGGATCTGCCATGCACATGGCTTCTGCACAACATGGCAGAATTCAGAGCTTGGGGGTTAATAATCACTCTCTGGAACAGAAGCTTGGGTATCCAATGGAAGCTGTTGGTATAGCAAGTCATCCAGTTGAGTTCCAAGCCCTATGCGAAGAGATCATTGAGAATCGTTGGGGACAATTGTGTTTGACTAGAAAAAGTAGAGAATTACATTTCTACTTTTCTCAAGCTTTTCCATGCTCAATTTTCCCAGATGGCATCACATATACATGCGGGTTGCTAAGGCAATAACCCTCATAATGCCCTCTTCATCTGCACTGGAAGCAAGAATTCATAAAGGGTTCACGTCTGTAACTTGCAGTGGGAGGACCAATTCTAAGATTAACAATATTATTCAAAGGTTGGGGATGAACCAGCTGAGCGTGCATAGGATGAAAAGGATCCACTGATATATATGATGGATGAATATGTTCCAACAGTTTATAGCTTAGTCAATGCGGCCCATATCCCAAGGAGTATACTGCAGCAACAGCAGGGGCCTTTCGCTCTACATCGGGGGCGCTGAACGTGGTGGAGAGATGATGTAAGGTGTTTAATATTTTAATAAGCCCCGCATCTTCATCCAAAACGTGAGAAATAGCTTTATGTAATTCCCAATATGGTTTGACAGCTGCTGTCATTGCTATAACAACATCCTCAGAGGATAAAACGCTGGCTCCAATTAACACATGTGCTTCTGCAAAGAATCATTCAGCAAATTCTAACAGGGACTTGTTTTGGTGGAACTATACAGTCAGGAAGTCAGCCTTTTGTTGGGGCATCTTGGCCATGCCACCAAACAGCCAGAGAACAGTCACTTTTACCTCTTCATTAGATACTGAGCTATTTGAAAGGTAGAAGTGACTTGATCGGCGCTCTCCACGTCCAAAGTGGACAGTAACAGTTTCACTTTCCACTTATTAAAGCCCCTTCCACAGCAAATTCAAATTGCTTAAATTAGCCATGCATATTGTTGGCGCTACAGTTCTCTTGACTGGCGCCAGGGTTCAAGGTGGCTTGAAGCTGGAATATTGGAAGTGAGCAACGAAGAGGAAACGGAAAAATTAAGGTTAGTTTACTGAATATTTTATTGATTCAAAATGCTTCAATATTTATAGGGTGCATGGGAACTCGATGCCTTTGGGATCTTCAGGTTCTCATCCGATCAGGATCTTTAGTAACCTTCTGGAAAGGCCTCCTTGAGGGCGTCCTCAATGGATATTGTTGCTCACCTGACTGAGAAGGTGGAAAGCCCACTCCATGTGACTCAGTACTAGGTAAGGTTGATCCAGAAAAAGTTTTATCTTGGCTGGAATCGATGATTGACTCAGTATGGCTAGATTTGGAAGATAAAATTTTAGACAATTTTTATCTCGAATCCCAACACATAACCATCACAACTGAAGGGCGGTAATTTCTCAATTTGAACAGCTTTGCCTTGCTCCAAGCTCCAGCCACGAGGAGCAGCTGAATTGGGTTCTGAATGACTAGGGGAAACATCCCCTTGCGAGCTATCATAGGGATGGGCAGATGGAATTGAATCTGCCAAAACAGACTTGGAAGAAGTAGTGTTGCGAGGAGGGTCTGCCACAACCCCTGAGGGATACTGATTGCCCGATCCATAGCATTCCTCCCCTAAATCACTGCTAACTGCACTGCTTCCCCTGGCTCCAGCTTGCTCAACAAAATAATTATTGATTATCTGTTCCATTTTAACTGAATAGCACCTACACTATCCATCCTGAAATTCCTTTTGAAGCGTCTCATACTTTTTTTGCAATTAGTGTTGGAATTCCCGCTCAGAGTCCAGTTTCCTCTCCACTGCCTGTAGCTATGAGAGAACGTCCTCCACTGTGCTCTGCATTCTTTCGTGCTGCCTGCTAGCATCACACACTTGTTGATTAGCATAGTCTACTTGGTAATGAGGGTGGCTCAGTCTCGCACCAGTTCCTTGTTGGCTCATCAAAGGGTATCCAGCCATACTTGCATATCTGCGTACTATCCCGTCTCAATGAACAGAAGAGGAATGGCTCAACTGTGCACAGCCTGGCTACCAATTTCCAATTGTGTAACCCAACATATCAACTGAAGATATGGGGGACATTGACAAGGGGATGAGCATGTTGTCTGCCAACCGCTGATTACTCCACTTAATGCAAAGTTGGCTGAATTCAGCTGCTATGGAACTTACATGATCTGTTATTCGCCATTTGGTCAGCATTACCCTTTCTCTGATTTGAGATATTGTGGCTTCAAGTGCTTCTGCCCATTCTTCCAGGTCCATCATAAAGCGCTCAGTATTGCTTCCCAACGTGGTTATGTCCTAAATTCATTTCACCAATAGAGCATGCCAATCCAACAGTTCTCTTATCACTCAAGGTAACTCTAGATTCAACTGTGGCACCAAAAAGTTTAACCGACGGCGGACATCCCTAACACGGTGGTCCACCTGTACCAGCACCCCCTGTAACTCTGAAAAAGAGCAATCAAGGCAGTCAAGCAGGAGGCAAGTATCATTCTTCTCAGCTTGAATGAATCATATTATATCCCCAATTTTAATATTATGGCGAGCCAGCACATGCAGTAGCTGGCGGATACATGGCTGCACATAAGCAACTAATTATACTAATTTTCTGTGGGTACTAAGATGATGAGAAAAAACCCTGTGAAGTCAATTCCAGATAGGACATATACAATGCGCAGCGGGTTTCTTGGTCCTGGTGATTGTAGAACGAACTCAAAGCATGCTCCCCACCTCATATTCATAGAGTTGATACCCCCGCAGAAGCCATTTCATAATGCCATGCAGCTTCTGAGGGGTCACATTTGTAGAGTGCCCTTGTCGGTCTGCAGTCAACTCAGGACAAGTTTCTAATTGCAAATTGACCAAAACATCTTCATTACCCAGCTCTGTTACTGTAAAAAGTACTGATTTGTCATTAGATGCTTTCTGCGCTTCCTCAGCATATTACGCGTGGAATCCAATCAGGTTTTGTCATAATGAGTGAGGGCTCGCCATTTTCCCCTAGCGCCAATAAGCTACAGTTGACCAGTAGCCCCCTGTAATGAGCACCACCGTTAATTCTCAGCATAATGGCTTGATTCCACCGAGTTGGTTTACACAGGGTATTAGCCACTGAGCAACCAAATCGGATGATATGAAAATCTTGACTCTAATAAAAACCGATAAATAATATATAGAGCAATCGTCCCTATCTGAAATTTTATTAATCTTCTAATAATCGCAGACTTATCTGTAAAAACCTCCCAAAAGACCTCCTTCTCAATCTTTCATTCAACTATTAAATCTTGGTCTTCCAAGCCAGATACGATCTCTTCTTGGTAATCTCCTATTTGTTTTCTCTTTTCTAGGAGTTTCATCTAGCTTGAAGTCTTGGAATGTTTCCCCTTATTTCACTGAGCAGTTGATACTTTGATCATTTTGCTTTTCATATATATTCTTTCTGTCAATCTCGAGACTCATCTTGACTCCAATTTCTGATCTGCTGGAATGTATAGCGTATCATCTAGTAATATAAACTTCTCAACACCAAGGAACAATTGGATTTCCATCATGCTCTTGGATGGCTCCATAACCACAGTCTCTTTGACCTTCCCATCCTGGGGCTTGATTCCGCTGGGATGATCTTATGCCCAAGGAACTACACTTGACTCTTTAGGAAGGTGCACTTGCTCCATTTCAGCTTCAAAATTGATGCTCATATACAGGTAAAGACTTCTCAGAGGTTGTGAAGGTGCTCAAGGAAGGACTGAATGAACACAGTAATGTCATCTAGCTAAATCAAAACATTGGACAATTTAAGATCGCCAGAAATACATTACATTGAGTGAAGGAATTTTAACATTGGCGTTGCAAAGCCCCTAAGGCATCCTTGTTAGCTTATATAACACTTTATTTATGTTCAGGGCGCACTTCTACTAGTCCTCAGGTGAGAACTCCATTTGTCAGTGTCCAATGACTAGATTCATCACTTAGAAACATTTTGATCCGCCCAGGCGTTTCAAAGCGTCATTTATAAATGAGAGTGAGCTGAGCCTTTTTTGTTATTTTATGAAGGCAGTAGTATTCAATGACTATGCGGTCAGTCTCATCCTTTTTGTATACTAGCAGTATCAGAGAAGCTCAATGAGTATTTGAAGTTTGATCAATCCTGATTTGGCTAGTTGGTTCAGTCCTTGAGCAATACCAGCATCTTCAGCTTTTAAGCGTTGTTAAGGCTTTAAAGTTTATATGATATAGCGGATCTAATGGCCATTTTGTGTAACTCTCCATTAAAGAGTTTTTTGTCGTTAGATCTGGTGCTAAAGATCTCCTTGAACTTTAGCAAAAGCTCATCCAGTACCTTCTGTTCTTTAGATCATTTACCAAAGCCAAGTCTGTCATAGTCCCTATGGTCTACACTGAATCAATATCATTGCAACTGGTCATTTGGGCCTGTGCAATGATCTATCCTTTATCAACTCTTATTAGCTGAGTTGTAATATTATCTAAGACTATGTCAAATCTCACGAGTAGTTGGTATCAATTAATCCAAGGTAAAGCACTTAATTCTTGTTTTCAGATTCCGTAGTGATTGTAACCTTCCAAGATTTATCTAGTGGATTAATCACAGTTATTAACAGGGTCATATGGTGTTGATCCCCTCTGTTGAAAAATTGGTATAGATGGATTTAAAAAATATGTTTGGTATATCATATTTTAGCAGTTGAAGTGAGCCTCAAGATTTGATTGTAGATTATTTTGACTTGAAGCAAAGCAATTGAGGTGGTAATAGTTTGGCGAATAGAGGGAATTCCGCCAAAGCCTCAATGATAAAATGAAACCCCTAAAGTTTTAGTGAATAGAGAGTTACCAAGATGACAGGTAAAAGTCAACCAAGAATATTGAATATTAAGAGCTTGACGGGAGAATTAAGGAGAAGGTCTTTTGGAAGGGAAGAAGAAAGGAAAGGGGTTAGTGGAAGTAGTTCATTATTTTACATAGTAAATAAACTGGTATCCATCAGGATGATAGCTCCTTATTTATTAATTTATTGTCTTTTTTTAGCACTAGATGGTTCATGATTTATTACCTTATTGTCATTTACCAAGGATTGGCGATCTTCATATCATCCATAAATTGCTCAGTGGTGCTAAACCTGTGCAACCAGTCTAGCATATCTAGTCAATACTTCCAAAAGTTAACACCCTTGTTGGATCTCCATAGTTTTGCTAGCGCTCAGCAGAAATTCTTTTTCTTCAATGACCATGGAGGGTAGTCGTTTCACACACTCCTTTTTTAGGGTTTAGAGATTGGGTAAATAATTGATCTGTATCCACAAAACACATGCACTGCTTTAGTGGTTTACCATCCTTGTCTTTAAACACCAGCGGAAGGTGATATCTTAGGATACTCACAGTGCTGGTTGTAGAGTTGATTTTTTCTCTATAAACTTAAGGAGATACTACACCCTATTTATAAAGTTGTAGTGGTCAGTATCCAAAAACAACTTTTGGCGCCGGTTGAACCAGTACATAAAGCATAAGGGCAATGCCAAGTAGGCGCCTAAAGCACAAGTAATGTCAGGTCCAGAAGTATGGTACTTCACTTTATAGTTGATGTCAGGAATAATCTTCAGCCTCTTCATGTTCTTAGAGAACATTATGTTGACTAGAGCCACAGTGACCAGCACAGATAAGACGCTTACTTTTAAATCACTCCTTTAAGTTTCACCACGCTCTTACCAAAAGGATTCCCAGTGGTCAGAACGTCAATGGCATAATCTTTGAACTGTTTAAAAGCTTCAGCGCTCTTTGTGCTCTTGAAAATATCCTAAGTATCCGGTTCTAAGTTTTTTTAAGTTTTCATCACAACTGCTCTCCTTCTTCAACTCAGTTAATGATCCAGGTAGGTTTGTTTGCTTAAACTTTTAGATCTTGTTTTATATATTTCCGTCAACTCCATTGACTCTTAACCTACCATGCACAGTTACACTGCTCTAGATTCCTCTAGCATGTGGTATCCTGCATCAGTAAATCTTTATATCAGAAAAAATTTACCTCAGTATGCAGATCTACCCAGTCTACGGCGTTGGCGGTATTCTCTTTGGGGGGGGGGTGTCCTTCTTTTTATCAACAATTAGTGGACAATATCAGGTGAAATAATCATGCTGATGGCACTTATTGCAGGTCAGTTCTCGATGGAGCAGGCATTCTGGTGGTTTGGAATTCTTATTATTTGCTTCATCGCCATTTATTGTCAATGACGTAGACTGCCTTGATAATTTATCAGGGGGTATTATCATTGGCTTAAACTAGATTTTCAAGTCGCCTGTAAACTGAATAATCTTCTAGGAGCCTTTGAGGACATTGCGCTTTGACTGCAAGAATATACGTACCTTCAAGGCGGGATGCATTACCAATGAACTCAGCAGAACTCTTTTCTGTAGGAAAATCTAAAGTTCCTGTTGTCCATAACTATTGAGATTAGATTTAATATTGATAGGCTTAGTTTTATAACAGCTGTTTCTTGTTCATATCATAAGAAAGAACTCCTGCTTCATGATTTGGACATCTTTATTAATACCAAACTCTGAGAGGAGGATGCTCCTCACTTTGGTTTAAGTTAGTTCAGGTCAAAGCTCGCTATAAGGACCTCTTGAGCCTCATGATTCAAACATCCTTACACATGACAGGTCTTTCTTAGCAATCACTTGCGCCATCCATGCTGTTCTCATATCTTTGAAGGAAACCAGAGATTGTTCCCTCTCCAGGAGTCTACATAGTCTTAGAGTAAGTTTTTAAGTTAGGGGTTTATTCAATGGGGTCAGCATGCATCATAAACAGTTTCATGGCTGTCAGTTGAGTGGCCAATACCAGAGTCTCTGAATGAGTAACTGGTCAAGCTACCGTAGTTTCTAACAGTATACAGTTGATCCTTCAACTCACTATACTCTTATTCAATTTTAAAAGAAGTTTTGTGCAGTTCTGAGTGCTCTCCAAAATCATTAATTACGCAGTTTTCTACTTTGTTCTCTTTATCTAGGGATAGAATATGATCCTCCATATCCTTAATGACAGATTCAAGCTTCACTATTGATTAAGGTCCTCTTACTATTGGAATGGAGACAATTTGTGCTTTTCTAGTGGTCTCCTTGACACGCTCAAGCTGGTTACTTAGATCAGACATTTCTAGTTCAAGGGATTGGAGTCTCAAATGGATGTTTCATCCTCCTTCGCAAGAGTTCAGAAGAATACTCTCCATGGTACACTTCCATATCCGCTTCATAAACTGCTCATCAGGAATCTCATGATTTTCACTCTGGTCTGATGATGTTACCCCTGTAGTGAGCACCATATTCGGCTTGCTGATTTCTAATCGCTTGACTTATGAGTCTGACTTACTCTTAGGGGATCTGTACCGCACAGATTACTCACCAGAAAATAATTTGAAGAGTATTATCATCCTCATTGAACAGAACTCTACTGATGCTACCTGATGTGGCATTGTTCTCTTATTTAAATTGCTCAAGCCCATGACGAAACTCTTGTTGACACTCTCTTATATGCTCTCCTTAACTTGGCCCTTGGGACACAATTTTATCCTATCCATCCTCTCCCTTTGTAGCTTGGCTATAAGGTATACAATTAATTAAATGTCCTGTTCAAAAACATATTTCATACTTGTTAATTTATTCTTCTCAATTGGTAATCCCAGACTGGTTAGTAACAATTAGATCATTTAAATTAGTATCCTGAAACAAAAATGGTTAATGAGATTCTGTGGAAAGGTTTTTATGTTGAAATAAAATTGATGTATTTTTATAGTACTTTATAAAGATAATAAATATTAATAAATGGAAAATTTTAGAAAAACAGGGATTTAAAGTAGCGATATTGGGGAGTCCCTTGATCCTCTAGTCAGGCGGCTTTTTACTTCTGCTTTAGTTGCTTCTTCCATTTTTCTTGATTCCAGTATCTGCAAGCTCCTTTTCGAGGTGATTAACTCTGAATATGGATGTCCAGATGCCTTTTCTTCAATCTCCGCTTCTGGGTTGGAGGTGTATCTTCGTTCCAGGTTGTAGAAGCATAGCCTGATTTGGTGATACACTCATTAATTTCAAGTTCATGCAATGGTGCGCCTCCAATGATTCTCACATCAGGCTTCTTAATGATTATTGATATTGGTTTCCTTCCACTTTTGGTTATATTCAGTCAAGAGTTCTTTATTCTCATTAGGTAATTCAATTGTGTCATCTTTTCATCATTAATGCATTGCACTTCATTTTGCCTCATCCAAAGCTATAAAAGAGGTCAAAATTTATAGTTAATTTCAATGCTTTATTGTCATATTTTTAGTAAATTTTCCTGGGCATCAGGTATCAGATTATCTTAAAATGGCGTCATCCTGAGCCCTTGACAAATTTCTTAGGTCAACTGAATCTTTAAAAGAGGGTTATCAAATATCATCCACAATATCTAAGCTTCCCACAATTACACCAATATAAAGTTTGAACTCTGACATTTTGTAGTATAGAAATAATCCGCTGTAGCCCTTGTGGCCTCATCCATGACAGCTGCAATCACTTTAATACCTGTGGCACCAGCAATCTCAGCCTACACATCTCACTTGTTCACCAGGTTGAAGAGCAGCGTCTAAACCCAGTATATGAGGATTTTTATAATATAAGACTTTTATTTGATTCTAAAGATTCTGATTCCGCTCCACAATCATATGCTAGGACAGCAGCTATGTTCACTCAGTTTTTAGATAGGTACACTAAGGTGCATAATAGTCACAGTGCTAAGCAGATCAAACCTCATATTTTCTATTTGATAAACTGAATAGATTTGACCACGCACTTATTGTTTCCTCTGCATATAACAGCAGAATAGTGCTAAGTCACATTCACTACCCTTGTGAACAATGAAGCCAAAGGAGATATACTTATTAGAAAAACTGTGCATTAAAAGGTACTTGAATTTACCCAGGGTGCCCCTGTTATGGGAGCATTTAGTATTTTTAAATTACAATTCCTATGAGCAAACCACTGAAGTTAATTTCCATGAGTATAAGTTTTTAGCAAACGTTGCGGCCATTCCAGAGTTATAATTCTTGGTATAAAAGTTCTCTTGACTGCAACCAAAGTTTAAAAATGGTCTTGAAGCTAAAAACTATCAGGAGATCAATAAAATAAAAAAATGGGGCGAATTAGGCTACTTTATAAGTTAGAAAGAATTGATATTTATAGGATGTGTGGGGTTTTGACGTCTAGGGGACAAATATGCCAAAAGTATGATCAGGATCTTACATAGTCATCTAGATTGATCGCTTGGTTGGCGCCCTCATTGTTTTAGTCATCCTTGTGACTGCAACAGTGAGGGTTGTGCTTCTAGAGATTGAGTAATTGGGATAATCTCCTGAAGGCATTTTTAGAGATTTTCAGGTGTGTGAGGCTTCCAGATCTGAGTTCCTATGGTGCCCCAGGGCTGGTTCCATTCGCAGTGGCTTGAGAGTTGATTTGTCAAGGCTCAAATTAGTCTCAGGGACGTTAGCTCATTTAGCTTCTCAAATCTTACAATTACCACCTCAAAATCCTGTCATAGAGGTATAGGGCTAAAGGAACTGATGTGTACTCAGTTAACAACTATCCCCTGATTGACATTGGCAATAGAGTACTCAGAATTCACCTTATGAATAACATTATAAGGTTCAGACTATAGAGCTTCAAGATTGTTTTGTTGACCTCCAGGTCAATGGTGATAAAAGAGAACAAGGTCGCCTGATTGAAAAACGGGTAATAATGGTCAACGACTATAAAAAGGATGTTTCCCTTTCTGTGGTGGTGACAAGCCTTGCGTGGCTAGAGCTTGAAGATAGTATATCTCGTTGTATTAGGCCTATTAGTTAAATTGGAGTTCTAAGGCATGGATGTATTAAGCAGGGGATGAATGCTACTTGGTAACAAAGGACATGCCCATAGAGATTTAAAGGAGGACATATTTATAATTTGGTTTTGGCTTATTTAATATGTAAGCAAGGCGCTGGGTAAATAATGGTTCCAGTGGGTAGAGTCAGAGGCGGCAATCTACTGCAGGATAGAGACGAGGGGTCCATTAGCGCGTTTTGCCATCCATTGGTTAAAGGGTTATAAGGGACAGTTGAACTTTAGTTAGTTCCAAAAGCGAAGTAATTTCTTGAATTAAATGTGAGGGGGAATTTAGCCCAATTTCCAAAATAAAGCTTGTGAGCATAAATGCTGGGTGAAAAATGTATCAAATAAGGAAACGTCCGTGGCATATACAGTGGCAGTGAGGACAGAAATCGCTTTGACCCATTTGGCCAAATGGTCCATGGCTAAGAGTATATACTTATGGCCATTTAACCAGGTGGGTTAGAGAGCCCACTACATCGATGCTGATGACATTAAAGGGAGCTGGCGGAGCCATGAATGAGTGCTTATATCTGGGCTGGCCTGATACTGGGATGAACATGTCATACACTCCTATAGAACTTCCTGTATGATCTTTTTAAATCTAAATTTCAAATTTATTGCGGGGAATGCCGACCATGGGACGGACACTTCCGAATATGACTCAGACGAGACAAAACTCAGTACCAGGTGAGGCACCCCAGAGAAGCGATGCTATCTCTTGTTGCCAGCGGGAACGCCACTTATGGGAAGGGGAGGGAACGTGTGTAGGGGGCGTAGCCACTATTGAGCACGTGTGGAGGAAGGAGCCTGATTTGATGAACCAGACTGGGAACCAGGAGGAGACCAGCTGCCGGCGACGTGGTGGGAGATATCCAAACATCCATGCTTGAAAGTGATCCACCAAATGAGACCGGAATCTGTGGACAGCTTCAGGGAGGGTGGGGATGGATCCAGCGATGGCATATAAGACAATCGTGTGGATAGTCCACATGGCGATTGCAACCACCAGAGCACGAAGGGAGGGGTGGGAGGGGGAGGCCATTGATGAAGCAAACATATCTCTTGACAGACTGAAGGGATGTGTTTGATCCTGGCCTAGCAGACGTTGGACTTCGCGCCATATTACTTTAGAGGTGGGGCACTTCTCCAGGCGGTGAAACAGCGTTCCATACTGGCCACACATGACACAGGATGAGTGTAAAGCATTAGAGCGCTCAGCTGTACGATACACCCGCCTCAGGCAGCGCCACACATGGGAACGGACTTGAGGCTGCAACAGAGGATGGTGTGCGTATTTCCAGATAGTCTTTTGGGTCTCAGTGGAATAAGGGATGTCCATCATGTCCAGGTAGTCCACCCTGGATAGGACTTGGGGTTGAATGGGGATCACGCCATCATGGATGGGTAGCCCCTGTACCTCTTGTGTGAACTGAGGAGAGGGGCGGCCTCTTCAGGTTGTATGTCCACTAATACGAATTCTCCACTCTGCGCTTCGCATGGAGAGTAGGATTCGTTTGCAGTGGGTTTTAGTCCCGTGAGGACCTGTGGCTGATGTGTGTGATGCGAGGTATTTCATCAGGGAGTGGGGGTTTGATGGATTGTTGAGGCCCAAGGCCCGGGAGAAGTTGGAGCGGGCCGCGCGGGACCAGTGTTGGGATGGGAGTGTAGGAGCAGTGACGGCCGCAATCCAGGTGCCTAGGATCTTGGCGGCATGGGCTTTTAAGTCAAGTAGGCCCATGCCACCATGATGATGAGGGCCAAACATGACCTCTAGCCGTACTGGTGGAGGGCGGCCTGACCAAAGCCAACCTTGTAGCAAAGCATACAGGGATTTGAAGAAGCTTGGGGAGAATGGGATGGCGTGGGCTCCAAACCAGACTTTGGATAGGAGCATAGAGTTGGCAAGAACAACCCTGCCAGTGAGGGTAGTAGGGTGGGCTCTGAGAGAGGCGATTCGCTTCGTCACGTTGTCCAGTATATGGCCCTCCATTACTGCTGACGCGTATCCTCCTGCCTCCAACCACACGCCCAGATGGCGTACCCGGTCCTATGGTAGGTCGCGGCACAAAGGGGAGCACCAGTGGAGCAGTGTGTTTTGAGTTAGTAAGGCGTGGACTTGGGCGAGCAGCTGGGCTGGGTTGGGAACTACTTGCTGGGGCCCAGCAGTTCTGAAACCGACCAAGGAGGATGATTTCAGTTTTAGAGGCGTTCAGTGCCGCGTTGCTTACCCGGGAATATTCCTGGATAAGGCTTCAAGCGCGCGTGCATCTTTATTATTAGACACCCCCACCACGCAATCATCTGCAAATGCCATCATCTTGACTGGGGTTTGGCCTGGCACATGGACCCCAGTGAGTTGGGCATTCACATTTCGCAGTAGTGGGTCAAGGCTGAAGTTGTATAAGAGTGGGCTCAGGGGGTCCCCTTGTCGCAGGCCCCTTTGAGGATGGACTACTTCTGTTAGGAAACCTGGGCCGCGCACAGCCATTGTTGCAGATTCCGTGAGCAGCATCACCCAGTTAATGAAGCGGGGAGGTAGGCGGAATTGTTGGAGGCAGGCCCTAAGGTATTCCCAGTTTACTCTATCATAGGCCTTTTGTTGGTCCAAGAATACAAGTGCCCCAGAGGCTGTGGACTGACACACATTAGCCACAGAGTGCACGTTATTCCAAATCGACCTTCTAGGGATGAAACCGAATTGTTCTGGAGAGATGGTGGCAGATGCTACAGTCCCTAAACGGTTAGCCATGATTTTTGTTAAAATTTTGGTGTCTGTGTTTGTTAGAGAAATGGGGCGCCAGTTGGCTAAGTCTAGCCTATCCCCTTTCTTGAAGAGTGTGACTGTAAAAGCCTCATGTCCTCCTGGTAGGAGGCGCGTTTCCAACAGGCTTTAAATGAGTGAGGCTAGCAGCAATGGGGATATGTATTTAAAATATTTTTTGTAGAACTCATATGAAATGCCATCTGGGCCTGGGCATTTTTGGTTTGGCGCACCGCGAATGGTAGTCCATAATTCGTTTGGAGTAATTAAATTCATTATTTCCATCTATCAGAAAATGGTGCGGATATGAGCTCTGTCAAGAAATTACCCGCCATTTTGGCCGGCTGAATTGGTTCAGCTCAGTATAACTCAGAGTAATATCTTTGCATTTTGATTGCCACTTTGGCCAGTGTGTCCACAATAGAATTATCCGAACTTTGCACCTGTGTGCAGGCCACGCTCTGGCGTGGCGCAAATTTTTTTGAAGAAGTATGCGGTGCACTTGTCGCCTTTGGTGATGCGTGTGGCCCTGTATTGGACACAAACCCGATGTTTGTGTTGCCTTTCAAGTGCGTTGAGGTGGGCTGCTGCCTCCACCCACTTCTGGCCCCATGTAGGGCTATATCCTGAGGCTGGAATGTTAGACTTCAAGTGGGCCAATTCTGCCAGCGCACGCGATAAAACTGCTGATGTGGCTCATGAGCGTCTGGATGAGAGATGGCGATAGTGGCTGATGGTGTCTTTTTTGAAAGTTGCCCATGTGGAAATGGGGTCCGCGCAAAACGGTGCAACAAAAAATTTTGCCAAAGTTGCCTCTTCCACCCACATGGAAAATCCTGGCGACGCAAGCTCTGGGGGGCGGATTTTGCACCAATGTGGGGCCTTTGCAACTCTGACGGGTAAGTGGTATGTTACTGAGACCAGTTGGTGGTCAGAGAATTCCATTTTCGTTGTTTTGAAGTGGGAGATGTGGGGTTGGAATTTCGCTGGCGCTAGAATAAGGTCAATGCGGGTCATGGACCTTAATTGGCTGTTGTGGATGTGGGGACGCGTCATGTTTTCGAGCAGTGGGGCATGTCACAGCAGCACATCCATTAACCCAAGGGTGGCTTTTAGAACGCGTAGTTCTACGTGACCCTGTGGGGCGTGGGGTGAGGGCAGCCACCGGTCCATTGGTGAGGTTAGCCAACAGTTCATGTCACCAATTAGGAAAGAATTGGGGGTAGCAGGAGGGATTTGACTGATGAGAAAAATTCCTGATGATCTTGTGCACCGTTTGGGGCGTAAATGTTGACGATTGTGTGTGCAACATTGGCCCATGAGAAGGTGACAACGAGCACTCGGTCATTTAGGAATGTTTTTGAAGATGTAAATTTGAAAAAATTGTTTTTCTGCATTAGCACCCCACAGTGCTTCGACCAAAAGGATAGGGATGGTAGGAGCATTGTTTTCCAAGCATCCTCAGAACCTCGTGGACAGTGGGTTTCCTGGATGGCCAGGATATCCACGGGTAAATTATTTTGTAAAAACTCAGTTTCCTAGCCTGGGATGGGGAGGCCTTGAGTCCAGCGATATTCAGCATCCCTAGAGTGAAGGTTTCCCCCATCGCACCTTAGGTGCAAGGGGGTGGGCCCCCGGGCCCACCAGCCTCTTCCAGGTCCCCACAGGCTTTCACAGCAGCGCGGGTATTAGCAGCAATGCTATCAGGGTTTTTGTTAATTTTTGTGGAAAGAGTCACATTGGCTTTGGCCTTCGCTTTTTGTTTTCCCGACGTCGGACAAATTTTTTGTGGTGCGGATAAGTTTGGTGCACCGTCGAGTGGGGCAAAAAAAATTTTTTCGGTTGGGATAGGTCCCAAGTTGGTTTCAACTGGGGCTTGGGTGCAGCGATTGGGTGAGATCGAATCTCCCATCAGATCCTCAGATTGAGTGGCCCGTTCAGCTTGGGCTTCCCAATATGATTGGGTGATGGATTCCCAAGTTGCTTCCACTGCGAAGGTCTCCATGTCCTCCTGGCGTTGTGAGTGTGGGATGGTGGTGGTGACCTTGGCCGCTTCCTTGGCCGTGGTCCTATAGGCCTGCTTGGCCTTCTTCCGCTCCTGCGGGGAGATGGGCTTTACCAATAGGTAGCAGCCTTGTGCTCCCTACGGAAAGCCTCTTTGGTGCTTGCAGTTGGTTTGTAGTGCGCCTCTCCGCTGGCCATGGCCGCCGAGGGGTGCTCTTGGGAATGTAACGCCCTCTTTAATGGGGCATGCATGTGCCTTATGGCCAAACGCGTCACAGTGGGTGCAAATGGGGGCGCGCTGTCCACGGTTACCCAGAATGGGTGGGTGGTGTGCCCTGTGATGTCAATAAAGGTGGAGTGTGGGATCTGGGTTAGGTCCTTCGCGATCTCCTAAGTTGGGGTCAGAACTGCAATGGCTTTGCTGGTGCACAGGTGTGGCATCAGCAGGAAACGTTGCATTTTGAAAGATTGTATTTCGCCATATATGGCGAGACCATCTTTCAGGTGTTGCTCCAAAATGTCACGTTTTACCGTAGTAGGCAAAAAGTCAAACGTGAGGAAAATTTGGTTTGATTTTGTCCATCTGGTGCGTTTAGTTTTGATGACCCGTTGCCCTTCAGGGAGGTCAACCACTATGCGCACTGCTGCAGCCTCATCTGCTGCTATTTTTCTTTCAAAACCTAGGTTCAGCCAACCGCATGACATGGAGTGAGGTGCAACGTACACCGCGGTCAGGAAAATTTTGTGTACATCTTCACAAAATTTTTCCCATAGGGCCATTTTTTGGATGTCCAGATACACACAGACTCCGAATTCCACCGACGAAAGTGGCTGGGAATGTGGCGTATTGATGTACTGGTTGCATCGTGCTTGCCACGCGAGTATCTCCAGGGAAATTGTGACCACCGGTTTTTTTAGATTTTTCTATTCCGCCGGATTCTCCAGGGCGTTTTTGAACGTTAGAGGCCGCGGGCCTTCCGCCTGCTCCTCTTGCCTTGCTTGCCCAACTGCTCCCAGACATGGGCGCAGACTAATCCCCTCTATGAGATTATCAAACTAGATTTAGTCTTGAATTGAATGGGTTGCAAAAGTGTTTGCAACGAGAAAGAAAAGTTAACTTCCTGTATGATCTTGATCATTTGATTCGTTAGCACCGCTTCTTTAGCCATTCATGGGTCTTCCTCACTGCCCTGTATTCCATGGTCATTTATTTCTAGATAACATTATTTTTTATAAGAAGGGCGGATATAAGGGAGCCAATTTTTGTTGACTTTGTTGTATAACATTCTTTCCTTACTTTGAGTGACTCAATCATTTTCTGGAGATCATCTTGGATTTCAAGAGTCTCCAACTCCCATCATTTTGGGCTGGCCTTTTAGATTGTACAGGCAGTCCTTCTCTGAGTCAGGGCAAAAGTACTGGCATCCTAGTGAGACCATTGGCATACTTATGAATCGCTCCTGTGCGATGGACAATAGTGAAATCATAGTCTTAAAGGCTTAGATTACATCTGGCTAACTGGCCGTTCAGGGTTTCATTTGTTACAGCCATCAAAGCAAGAAATTGTCAGTGACAATGGGAAATTGGTGCCATAATGGCAATGCCGGAAATCCTTGATTACCAACAAAACAGGCAAGCACTCATGCTCAGTTATGCTATAGTTCCGTTTGGCCTTGTTCAGGGTCTTTCTGAAATAAGATACTGGAAGATTTACAGATTTACAAAAACAGATGAGCTAGAATGGACCCAACAGCGACATCACTAGCATCCATAAATAGTAGAAAGGGTTGATTAAAATGCAGATGAACTAAAATAAGTTTAGTACAAAGGGCGGTACACAGTGCATTAAACGCCTGTTCATTTTCAGGTCACACTCAAAGGGAACATTCTTTTGTAGGAGATAGACCTGGGGCTCAGCTAAGTTAAAAAACTGACATGGTTATCTGAAATCTTAGAGTTAAAAAACTGTTAAGATAAGGGTAGACGTCAAGGGTCAAAAAAGGTCAAGCTACAAGACCTTTTTGACTTAAGGAGAACCTTAAATAAAGTTGGGTAGAGGCTATATATCCCCAGGTTGGTCCAGGTGAAGTGCGTGATGCCCAGCCCTGTGTTACAGCAGTGGCATTAAAACGGACTAGTTATCTTCTTAAGAAAGATGATTCATTTCAGTTGCTCAGAGAACAGGGGTTTAACCCATTCAATTTTTAACATTTCAAAAATGAGAAGGCTCAGCTTGTAATCAATCACTCAAGTTTATTTAATCTCAAGTCACAGTACCCTGGCCGATGGTGGAGTGCGCCAATTGGTTCATTTAAAATTGGCACCTTTTTCCCTGATTGATGAATCACCTCCCCTTATTTAAAATATGGTATACAGTACCAACTTTCTTTGTTGGTCATCTTCTTTACATAGAATTTCCCCATTTGTTCACGTTTTTTTTAAAATTATGATTACTGGGCAAAGCTGTGCGTGGATCTCCTTAGGAAGATCTTTGAAACGTTAGACTTTCTATTTTCACAATATTATCTACCAGATCTAGTGCACCATTGGGCCTCCTTCATCCCCTCCAGACTGAGGAACCCAATCACTCCAGCACATATTGCTGATTGGTTATGGACTCCTCTGTGAGGTCCACTTAAGTTGTGTTTTTTATTTTGTTTCCAACTACTATATACCGCGTTATACACCCTTGAACTGGTTTACTTTGGCTCTGGCAACCTTTGCGGTTCCCTGTTTATCTTAATTCTAATGACTGGTTCTCTGACGGTGAGGCTGTGCATCTCATATCACCTCTATGGGAACTGGAGAGATATAGATACTCTCCTACCACTTGATGACTAACCTAATTATCTTATGTGCACTAGAATTATCTGTGTGGGGCTTCTGCAAAATGAGAATTGGGAGCTCCAGCTGTTGGTCACATCCACAGTGGAACTCCATAACCATTTTCTCATTTTTTCAATGGGTGGTGAATCTCAGAGTTTCAATAATGCCTCCAACTGGGAAATACCCACCCTTCTTGCTCATACTTGTTGGTTTCAGACATTTTACAATCTGTGTTGTAATTCCCTGACTCTCCCTTTAAAATAAATGAAAAAACTTTTAAAAAAATTTCTTTTTTCTTGGCACCATGATCAAATGGTGCAGGTGGGATCATTGGTGAAGTGGCTGGTGGTTGACTTGGATAACAAGGCAAAACCCACCGCTGAATTGAGTATGGGGTCATTCAAATAACAAAACGCGTTTTATTATGCTAATTCCTTATATAGAAATGAGCCAGATATCATCTCTTGTAGCTCTTTTTTGGAGCCCATTTCAGTATATCAGATAACCTCAGAGAACACGCGCTTTACCCCTACCATGATTCGCGAACACAGGCAGTGGAAAAAGAGTTATTTCTTCAATATAAAAATGTTTATGAAACTGCTGAAGATAAGGTGGGATATGTGACCTCAATAGTAAGAGTAGACAACTAACCCTATCCATTCTATGATGAGGAAACATACCTGGGAGGCATGTTTATGCCTGATGAAGGGTTTTCTGGGGAGTTGTTGGCGTTTTCTGCTTTGAATAAAAATCATTCAGGATATTTTTTGTTGATCGCTACCAATTCATCCCTTTAAGTATAATCAGTACAACTATTTAGTGGATACAGGAGCATTGAAAAATTTAATGTCCAAGACCTTGCTGACTACCTTAAGTTGAATTACTTGCTAGGTAGCATGGTTAGGGGAGGGGCTTCCCAAAGTATTCCCATACTGCAAGTTCTGGGGTTAGTGGATTATCAAGTTGACATATACCATTTGGCTGACCGCTTCCAAGCTATCAAAAACCTCTTGTACCCATTATTTAGGGTATAGAGTGGTGACAAAAGTTTGCCAAAAAAACCAACTTGAAAGACAATACCTTGTCCTTAACTTTGAAGGATGGTCATGAATTAGTTGTCACTTTAGTGAAGCAAACTCTCAGTCTTGATCCATTGCTGAAGCTCTCTTTGGAGAACCCTTACCTTCCTGTTTGGAGGAGCTGCTAACTTCGTTTGACGCGGCCAAAGCCAATTTACTACCAGAGCATTCAGAGTTTGATTGCGAGTTAAAGAACACAGTTGATCTGGTGCATATATCTTCTCCTTGTTATCCTTTGACTTTATGGGAGGAAGCGGCTTTAGATGTGTGGGTTAAGGAGCAATTAACTAAAGGCGCAATATTTCAGCATACCTCCCCAGTATGCTCCTTAGTTCTCTTTGTGGAGAAGGCCAATGATACCTTACGTCCATGTGTAATTATGGGAATCTCAACAACGTCACAGTACCAGACTTGCATCCCATCCCACTGGACTCACAGTTTGTTTCTATGTGGAGAAGATGAAACTTTTCTCCAAACTGGATTGTTTAAACGCGTTCAATCATATCCAGATCAAGAAGGTCCAGGAGTGGCTAACCGCATCCATACCATAAAAGTAATTTTTTAGTTCCAGGTTATGCCATTTGGGCTTAAAAATGCCCCAGAAGATTCAAACACCGTGTTGATGCAGTTTTGGGGGATTGCTGGTGGTATGCGCAGTAGCTTACATGGATGATATGCTGGCGTTTTCCCCTGATCATGAGTCTCATGCAGTACACCTTCTGCAGGTGGTGGAGCATTTGAGGGCAGCTGACCTTACGTTTTAAATTAGTAAATGCGAATTCTTCAAGCCCTGGGTCAACATCCTGGGCAACGTCATATTTGATCAAGGTCACATGAAAACCAGACAAGGAGAAGGCAATTCTTGAATGGCCCACTCCAACTTCTGTTAAGGAATTGAGGAGTTTTTAGGGATGTGTCTGGCTCTTAAGATATTCACACCAAATCTTTCTGAAGTGGCCTCGCTCTTATATAAAGCGAGTGTGGCAAGAGTGCTCCTGTGGTCCCCATCTTTTCAGGATGCCTTCCAAGTGGTAAAGTGCACCCTGCTGTCCAAATCCATCCTTCACCACGTTGACCCCAATAAAGAGTTCATTGTGGCTTCTGATGCCTCCAACTTCGCCATAGCGGCAGCCCTATTACAGGTAGGAAAAGTTGGAATAGAACATCCGGTGGGATATTTTTCCAGAAAAATGTCTTTGCCTGAGTTAAACTATGCGTTTATGATAAAGAGTTATTATCAGTGGTTGAGGCGCTGACTTATAGTGTCATCACTTTCATGGCTCATCACAACCCTTCTGCGTACATACAGATCACCGTGCCTGGGTATATTGCAACGCATCTTATGTCTTGACCCCACAGCAGACCTGTTGGCATGAGACCCTGGCCCAATTTGCATTTTCTTATGAGTTTACAAAGGGCAAAGAGAATAGTTTGGAGAACTCTTTGCGCTGCAACCTTGCACTGGCTCCTGATCCCAAGGAGGTAGAGGTACACAACACTCACTTGTTAATTCCGCCAGGTAAAATTGTACCTCAACTTCCCTCTCCCTTGGCCCATGGGCCAGCGCTTGCTCCTCTGGAAAATTCGGAGGAATATGGTAAATTCATAAAGGAAGTCCTTCCACAGCCATTGTCAGCTGAGTATACTATGGTCCTTGTCACGAGCAAGTTGAATCAATAAGGAATTACCAGAGGATACTACGTTAAGGACGATATGGTGTGGTTTCATAGTCGCCTCTGGGCTCCTGCGGGAACACTTTGCCTGGATATCATCCAGGACCATCATGATGGGATAACCGTTGGCCACCCTGGAAAAGAAAAGACTTTTGAGATTGTTCGCTGCACTTAGAATTGGAAGGAATTAGCCGCGCAGGTTGCCAGGTATTGTAAAAAGTTCCTGTTCTGCAACCAAATGAAGCCAAATCGCTAGCCACTCTCAGGGTTGTTGGTGCCAGTTCAAAAGGCAAAGGGCCTTGTAATTCTGTATCAGTGGATTTTATTGTGGAGTTACCTGATTCTGTAGGCTACGACGCCATCATGGTAGTGTTGGACCGTTTTTACAAAGTTTGCCCACTTTATCCCTTGTAGAACCACAGTAACCGCGGCACAGATGGCTAGGCTCTTTGTATCTCACGTGTTTGCTCTTCATGGGTTCCACCAAGAGATAAATAGTGATTGAGGCATTAGTTTATATCTGCCTTTTGATTTGAGCTGTGTAATACTCTTCAGATCTGCACCTGCCATTCAACTGCCTATCACCCTCAATCATATGGGCAGACTGAACGAGTGAACAAGTGCCTAGAACAGTTTCTGCGGTATAACACTGCCAAAGTTCATTCAGATTGGGTTTCTCATCTCCATATGGCTCAATTCAGCTATAGCAACGCCCAACATGCATATTTTATTGTTCCCCCTTTTTTCCAACTATGGTTTCAACTTCAGATTCAACATGGGGCCCAGTTGTGGATCCAAGGTGGAAGCTGTGGTGGACTTTGTGAAGACATTCAAGAAAGTACACCAGGGGTGAACAACAGTTTGGATGTGGACATGAAAGCTTATAAGGAGAACGCAGATGGTAAGAGATGAGTTGGTCCGGCGTACAAGGAAGAAGATCTCGTGATTCTGGATGCTAAAAACATCCCAATCAAGCAACCATGCAAAAAAATCTGGGACTGAAGAGGATTGGGCCTTACCACATTGTCAGAAAGGCGGGCCACGTCTGATATTAGTTGAAACTCCCCTCATTCCGGATCTTTTCAGTCTTCCATGAAATTAAGTTTACGTTGTTTGAGGGCCCCACCAGAGACTCCTGAGGCTTATCTCGTGGATGGGGCGCCAGAGTGGGAAGTGGAGGAGATAGTAGCCTCTCATTGTGTAAGATGACATGAGTATTTTGTATCCTGGAAGAGATTTGATGCAGCGGAGAATAGTTATGTCCCAGCAAGTGACTGCGCCCATGCCCAAGATCTAATTGAGGTTTTCCACCAGCGTTTCCCTGAGGTTTCAGGATCAAAGTTCATGCAAGCCATCTCTGCCATAGAGCTTGTCTCTGCCCACAATAATTTTTTCTTGTCAAATGCCCCTGGAGAAGGGTGGAGCCCAGAAAGTAGGAGAGGGTAATTTTATAGTTACCTGACATCATTGAAGAAAAAAACTGCAAAGATAAGGCTGGACGTCAAGAGTTAAAAAAGGTCAAGCTGCAGACCTCCCTGAGTTAAGGCAAACCTTGGACCAACTTTGGGTGCAGGATAGATATGCTCAGGTAGGTCCAGGTGAAGTGTGTGATGCCCAGCCCTGTGTTACAGCAGTGGCATTAAACGGACTAGTTATCTTCTTAACAATGACAGTTCAGTTCAGTTAATTTTCTCAGATATATAGAGTTTGAAACCCATTCAAGTTTTAACATCTTCAAATTGTGACGGCTCATCTTGCAATCAATCACTTGAGTTAATTAAATCTCAAGCTACAGTACCTTGGCCAATGGTAGGATGCGCCAATTAATGCGTATAGGCTTGGCAATATTTTCCCCAATTGATAGCTTACCTCCCCTTGTTTATAGTATAGTTCTCAAGACCAACTTTTCTCTTTGGTCATCTTCCTTTAATAAAATTTTCCCATTTGTTTAAGTTTATCTAAATTATGGTTATTGGGGCGAACCTGTGCGTGATATTCCTCAAGGAGGTCTATAAATACATTGGCCGTTTTTTTTCACAATATTATCGACCAGATCTAGTGCACCATTGGGCCTCCTTCATCCCCTCCAGAATGAGGAACCCAAACACTCCAGCACATATTGCTAATTGGTTATAGACTCCCATGGGAGGTCCACCCAAGTGGTGTTGTTTAACTGTTTCCAACTACTCTATAACGTGATATAAATTCTTGCACCGGTTTACTTTGGCTCTGGCACCTTTTGTAGTGCCCTGTTTACCTTAATCCTAACTAATGGTTTACTGAAAGTTGGGCTGTAAATCTCGCACCACCTATATGGGTACTTGAGAATTACAGACATGCTCCTGACACAAATTAAGAAATGAATTAACAGTAATAGCCCACCATGCCAAAAAACTTAGTTATCCTTAAGGCTCTGAGGGCGCAGTACCTTCTTAATGGCGTCAACTTTATCCAGGATGGGCTAGATACCATCTTTTGAGACCTTGTGTCTTAGGAGACCCATCTTAGATTAAAGAAAATATTATTTTAAGACGTGAGTTTTATTAAGCTTTTCTAAGTCAGTTAAAGACTTCTCAGAGGTGTTCCACATGACTACTGAAAGTTTACAAAAAGACAGTGATATCAAGGTACATAAGGATGTATGAAAGTTTCAAGTCACCTAGGATTCCATCCATGGCGCATTGAAAAGTGGCGGGCGCATTGCAAAGGTCCTGGGGCATCCTTATATGTTCAAATAGACCCTCATTGGCTATATGTGCACACTTGGCTTGATCTTTTGGGCGAGTCTAACTGCTAATATCTGTTAGCAAGGATTATAGTGGAAAATCATTATTTAGCAAAAAATTAGAGAGTCATTGATTTAGGGCAAGGGATAACTGTCTTTCTTGGTGATAGAATTCAGCTGGTGATAGTCCATCACCTCACGATAACTGCCACCTTATTCAGAGCTAACAAGATGGGGGAGGCCCAAGGGCTAAGCAAAAGCATAAATATCCTAGATCGAGCAGTTGTTTGAGATCAAAGCCTACATGAACTTCTTCAAACTTACTATTATGGTAGGGTTAGATCGATTGAGGGGCGCATCCCCAGTTCACAGGATGTAGGATACCACTATTTTTCCAAAATAATAGGTTGAGGTTAAAAAAATCCAAGTACTCTTCCAGTAATTTCTTACCCGGACTCTGTTGCTTACTAGTGAGTTTTCCTAAATACATGTGTTGATTAGATTAAATGATGGGGTTGTCTCTAACCCGAAATCCCTTAAAATTCCAGAGCTGTGCACATTATTGAGGGCCTTTATAGAAGGAGGCAAACATAAGCAGCTAAAGTTTTAGGGCTTGCTATCCTATGTTTGTCAGTAAGGTTAGCCAACAAACCAATATGGATAATCATAGGTGGGATCTAAAATTACCAGACAGGGTAGGACCTCTTTGATTGACATGTTATCCAGGCCTCAGATCTCCAGCAGGTATCGGAGGTAAAGTTGCAGTGAACCAGAGTGTCAAACAATAACCTGGGACTTTGGCGGTATAGTGGTCGACTAAATAAACTAAAATGGCATGCCTTCCTGGTCATCTAATGCAAGAGGAGGCAAACATATGTGAGAGCTCCTAACATGATACTCAAGCCAGTCAATTTTGCTTTCACTCTCTGATTGTAAAGCCCAAGCTTTGACCTCTGTTTGTGTTTCTTAAGGTTTTGAAAACTAGAGGGACCTGGTGTCAAAAAGGATTAAAATCCCTTATTATAATGCACTATGGCATAATAGTCATGGAGTAATTGGGTCCTGAGAAGAAGGTCATATCTCGGGTTATCTAGTGAAAGGGTAGGATATTCATGGAAGGCTTCTCAAAGCAAATGGGTAAGAAAAATATAGGCCCAATGGAACGAGTGCATTATTGCCCTTACTGTTGTATTCCATGTAATGTGGCAAGTCTGAAACAATTTTGATTCATTTCATTAGTTTAGATGAAATGGCATTCATGGGAGCTCAACTGTCAACAATGACATGTGCAGGGACTTTATGGACTCAAAATAGTGACGCGGGTAAACAAATTTATGAACTGTGGAGGTAATGTGAGAAACACAGGATATTCATCAGTAAAATAGTAAGCATTATTGGCTCATTTTTATCATTGGGTACTGAAAGTTTATCTGGTATGACATCTCCAGGATCATTAGAGTTCACTATTGTTCTTGAGGCGGTAAAGGAATGTCAGCATGAAGTGCCTCATCCTTCATGATGACGTCCCTTTTTCCGCCACCTAGGAAAACCATTTACAAAAAGTCTTGGCATTTTGGAAGAACCCATTGCAGTAAGAGCATCGAGGTCTGGGATTATTCTGGTTTTTGAGGACGGGAACCTAAGGCGACTAGAAAAAATGGATGAAATAAACTTGAGGTGCAGGGTAGATGCAGGTACTTCATAAACACATCCTTAATTTCCTTAATGCAAGTAAAACATTATATTGGCCGATTATATACATTAGGCCTCTGGATGAGATCCTAACGCATAGAAGACTTCAGTTATAAATTCATCCAAGGTGATGCGGTTAGTGGTTACCAAGAGAAGTTATTTAATATAGAAATGGATGGCGAAATCCACAGGATTTTCTCCATTGTTCAGGTGAATACCCATGAACGCCCGCTGTTGATTGGCCAAGGTTTGATTGCCTCCAAAATCTTGGATTAGAAAAGTATGTACTTGTTTCCAGGTTTGCATTCCTTTAGGTGGGGAGTCATAATTTTTTCAAGTGGTGCTATATTTAAACATGAGTAAATATGCTTCACCTTCTTCCAGTTGGTAGACTCTTCCATGGAACTCTCATAGGCGTATTGGAAAAAGTAATACTTTCCTGGCCAGGAGTAAACTTCTCCTTAAATCTAGGCTTAAAGTTAGTCAAAATAGTAGTAGAATAAGTATTAATACCAGGAACTGGTGTAGTATTGGACATGTCAATTTCTGCATAGTTTTGAGGGGTCAGTTGATCCTATTATCATCACAAACCTTAGAGGTATTCTTAATATCATCCCAAATTCAATTTAAGGAGGTAATAGAGGCTTTATGAACAGCCTGTTCCTTTAGTGCTTGAGTGTCAGCGCTTTGGAGAAGCAAATGGCTCTCTAAACTTACTAAGAGTGCTTTGAACCCTCAACATGTTTGCTCAAGCTGGATGATGCGGTTATTGGTGTTCTTGGTGAATGCGCTGAATTTATTCATTTTATCTGACAAATCTTCAATCACGACCCTAGAGTCAAGGAGGACTCCATCCACTCAGAGATTGCATTCCTTGAGCAACATTGCATGTTTGATTCCATAAGGTGCGAGAGCAGCTAGAACGTCCTTTTTTTAGGAGTCATCAACTTTTCTAGGAGTAGGCACCACGGGACTTAAAGGTCCTTTTGGCTCATGGGGAACTTCAGGCCCTTCTGGCCCCCTGGGCCCTCAGATCCTCTACTCCCAGAGGCGGTGTCATAAGAGGCTAACTACTGGTAGTGCTTCTGGAGGTTCTTTATAAGATACTTAACTTGGTTGATGCGTCAATTCCAGATAGCATAAGAAGCTGTACATTCTGTTGAAGGAGGTCCTTGAGGTAGCCCAAAATTCTAATATTCAAAACTGTGAGTTGGTTATGAGCCTCATTGATCAACTTTCAGTTATCAACTATGGCTTCACAATTGTTATGAATGAAGAAGGAGGCCACATTATAGAAATTACAATGCTCAAGTGTAGGTTTTGAGTAAGCTCTACTTGCTAGGAATCTTCATGGTGATGCAACCCTGACTACTATTAGGAGGTGATGTATGGCAGGATGGATGAAACTCTGAAAATAATGTTTGGTACCCAAGAGCCAACTTTACCACTGTCAATAAAGACGAGGTATATAAATCTCGCATCATGGAAGGTACCAAAGAGGCGCAGGAGCAACTGGAGCGGCCTCCCACGGAGTAGATGCCATTTAGTAATCGTTGAGTATTTTCGTTAAGGTTCTCATATTGAAGTTGATACTAATCATTGTCAATGGGGAGTAGAATAAACCGAAAGGTAGCCTGAAAATCTAAGCTTCAAAGTTGCATGGGGGGTACATTGTATTGAGAGGTGTTAATCCATCGAGTTATACTTCTCAAACAATCAGCAGTTTTACTTGACATCTATTACTCCAATTTTGTTATAGACAAATTTTATTTAAATATTTTAGAGCCCCTGTAGTGAGCATTACTTATCTTGGCGTAACAGTTCTCTTGATTGTAGCTAAAGTTTAATAATGGGCTCAAAACTTTAAACTATTGGTGAGGTCAATAAAACAAAAGGATTGTGCAAAATAGACTACTTTATTAAGTTAGAAAGTGTCAAATCTATAGGATGCGTGAGGATGTGGCGGCTTGAGACTTCAATGGCATAGTACAATTAAGATCTTTTATTGTCTTCCAGATCGACCGCCTGGTCATCGCCCTCATTTTTTTCATTGTCCTCATGACTGCAATAGTGGGGACGCATTATCAAGGTTTGAGAAGTGGTGATGAAATTCATGAAGGCATCTCCATTATTTTTGAGGTTCATGATGCTTCTGGATTGGGATTCCTATCCGTGCCCTCAGGACTGGTTTCATTCAATATGGCTCAAGAGTTGAGTTGTTGAGGATCAATTCAATCGCAGGGATTTTAGTTCATTAATCTTCTAAAATCCTGACAATATTATACTGTGATTTTAGGGGTGGGATGGTGCATCACCAATTAATAAGTATTAATTTGGAGCATTACATGACACCCTTTACTTATAGCTCTCAGTTTAATGAGATCTTACTCCTCCCTACATTAGAAACAAGAAATTAAGTGGCGGCAACAGTGAAATACTCATCCAACAATGTTGTTCCTATGCTATATACTTTTCCACATATTATCGCTCTCTAAGACAATAAGATATAAAGGGCACTAGACAGTTGCCTATTCATCTCTAAGTTTTATCTGACTTTCCAGATGATAGTTGCCTTATTAAGATATACTGCCTCTAACCCATACACATCTGAAGAAGATCAGCCCTTAAAAACATATATTTACAACATGGTGAAGAAGAATTGGATGATTAAGAAAATCTCCCCGGTGTCAAAGCCAGTAGCTTTTGCACAGTTATGTGATGGTACACTGAGACCCTGTGTGGGCTGCTGACACTTTAAAAATGTCACTGTCACTGATCCTTATTCCCTTCCACTAGAAGCTGCCATTTAAAAAGCTATTTCAAGTCAAAGGTCTTCTATGAACTTGACCTGGTTAATGCATCTCACCAAGTGCTAATGGGGTCTGGTCAGGAAAGGCTGGCTGCCATCTAGACGCAGTATGACATTTACCAGTTTATAGCTATACCCTTTGGCTTTAAAAAACGCACTTAAAATTTTACAGCGATGCATTGATGACGCTTTGGGGGATCTCAGGTTCTCTTACGCTATTGCCTACTTTAATAATATTTTGATCCAAACATCAAATGTGGAGCAGCATGCAAGGTTTATTCATGGTGGTTTTGGCCCTTCATAAAGCTGAGTTAGTTGCAAAGACATCCAAATGCGAATTTTCATGAATGAAGTTCAGTTTTAAAAATATGGTAATGAAGTATGGTCACGCTATTGCATCTTGAGGGCTTGAGGTCATTCACTCTTGGCCTACCCCTATCATTAAGAAGCAAGTGTATAACTTTCTGGTGTCTTTACCCTTTCTAAAAAAGTTTTACTAAGCTATTTCTGAGTCAGCATCTACCCTAAATCCCCCTTACTGGTAAGAATTCCCCTTATGTTTAGACCTCAGAATTCCAGCAAGATTTTGATGCAATAATTGAAATTAAGTTTACCCACCATATGAATACGTTATTTTTTAGTAATTAGGTGAGTCAACCTTGAGAAAAATATACCACACAGAAATTTTTTATAGCCAGTACAGGTTTTGAACATGTATCAAACAAAACTTTTAATTGAGTGGAAGCAGTAATTACCCTGCCAGGCTAACCACTATTTGGATACGTTATTTTTATTTATTTGGGGAAGGTCGACCTGGGGACAAACACTTCCAATATAGTGAGAAAACTAATAAAATTTGACAATTAAAGACACCCTAGAGGGTTCAAAGACCCTATTATTGTCTCCAGGATCACCAAGATTAGGACGGTAGGGTGGGGGGTTATGCTGGCTTATTCTTGGATGCAGCATATGTGAAGGAAAGGATCAACTTTTAGGAACCATATGAGGATCCATGTGTTGATTGTCCTTCTGTTATGGGGGGTCATATGTCCAAACAGCCATGCTTGTAAATGTTCTAATATATGGCTGTGGAAGCGATGAATGGCTTCTTGGATTGTTGGCGCTGCTCCTGTGAATGATTCCAGTACCATTGTATGTATCGTCCATCATGCTATTGCTATATTGGCGCCCTGGGAGATGGGTGGATAAGAGAATCCATGTTTATAGCGAACATGTTCCTTGCTAGGCTGAATGGATGTTCGTTTTCTTGGCAGAAAAGGCGCATGGCCTCTTTCCATACAGCCACGATGTTGAGCATTGTTATGGATGGTGGGCTAGGCTTCCATACTGACCACATATTGCACATGAGGTATATGTGGCATTTGACCGTTCAGCTGTTTGGTATACTCTCTTCATATACCTCCATACATGTGCTCTTATCCTGGGTTGGAGTGGAGGGTGATGTGTGTATCTCCATACTCTTCTTTGGGTCTCCAGGTTGTAGATATGTCCATATGGCCCAGGCATCTATCTTGGCTATGGTATTTGGGCTTTTGCTTATTATATTGTCTGTAACTGTTTGATTGTTGATCTCCTGTCTCTGAGTTAGCCTTGGGAGTCCTCAGCGACTGGTTTGATCATTTATATGAATCCGCCATGTCGCTCTTCTCATGGCTAGGAGTATTCGTTTGAAGTGTGCAGGAGTGCCATGTGGTCCTGCAGCTGTAAGATGGGATGCCAGATACTTGATTAATGTGTTCAAATGATCTGGGTCTCTTATAAACTATGCTCGTGTGAAGTTATATCTTGCTGTTCTGGACCAATGTGTATCTGGAAGATCTGTGATAGTCACCTGAGCCACCCAAGATCCTAGTATATGGGTTGCTTGCACTACATAATTATCAAGCCCCATACCTCCATTCCTTATAGAGCCAAATAGGGCTTCAGGGCGTACATGGGGGTTGTGATTGGACCATAGCCATAATTGTAATAGGGCGTGGACTGTGTTGAAGAAAGATGGTGAGAAAGCGATTGCATGGGCCGTGAACCATATGATTGTTGGAATTATAGAGTTGGATACCATGACCCTTCCTGTTAGACCTGTTTGGTGTCCATGTAAGGAGGTAATGCGTTTTGTTATTTTGTCCAATAATTGATTTTCCATCATGGAGATAGCGTATCCTCCTGCTTCTAACCATAATCCCAAGTGACGAACAGGGCCAGCTGTTGGCTTGGTGATGAATGGAAGTTTTAGTGAGTTCGTTGCTAATTTTCGCCTCCTATGTCTGGTCAAGAGTCTTGATGTTGTATTATCTTGTTGGCCCTGTGAAGATGGCATCCACTGGGTCTAATATTTTCCCAGGAGTATAGTTTCCGTTTTCTCAGTGTTAAGTGATGCGTTACTTATGGCTGAATTGTCTTGAATTATCTTCTTAATTCTGCAAACATCTTGATTGTTGGATATACCCACCACGCAATCATCAGGGAATGCCATCATTTTGACTGGTGGTTGGCCCTTGAAGTTGATTCCTTTAAGTAGTGTGTTTGTGTTTCGGATTATAGGGTCTAAGCTAAAGTTGTAGAGTAGAGGGCTTAAGGGCTCTCCTTGTTTTAGTCCTTTCTGTGGGATAACTGGGTTTGTTAAGAAGCCTGCTCCACGCAACGCCATGGTGGCTGACTCTGTGAACAATCACCCAGTTTATGAATCTATTTGGGAGTTTGATTTTGAAGGCAGGCCCTAAAATAGGTCCAGTTCACCCTGTCATATGCCTTCAGTTAGTCTAAGAAAATAAGCGCTCCAGAGGTTTTGGACTGGCAGACATTTGAAACTGTGTGGATGTTAATCCATATGGATCTTATTGTACAAATCCATATTGTGATGGGGATATCGCATCAGTTGCAATTTCTCCTAGTAATTTAGCCATAATTTTTTGTGATAATTTTGTATCTGTATTGGTTAGGGAAATTGAGCGCCAGTTGGATTGTCTAATCTGTCTCCTTTCTTGAATAAAGTGACCGTGTATGATTCTTTGCCTCCAGGTAGGAGGCAAGTTTCCATAATACACTTGTTAATTGAAGCTATAAGAATGTTAGAGATGTTAGTAATATATTTTTTATAAAATACATAGAGAATCCCATCAGGTCCAGGGAATTTCCCTCTTGGTGCACTGCATACTACTTCCCATAATTCCTTGCGCAATATTAGGTTAATTAAATTGTTATTTCAAACTTTTCTTTCTCGTTGCAAACACTTTTGCAACCTATTCAATTCAAGAATGAATCTAGTTTGATAATCTCACAGAGGAGATTAGTCTGCGCCCATGTCAGGGAGCAGTTGGGCAAGCAAGGCAAGAGGATCAAGTGGAAGGCCCGCGGCCTCCAACGTTCGAAAACACCCCTTAGAATCTGGCAGAATTGACAAAAATCTTAAAAAACTGGCGGTCATGATTTCCCCGGAGATACTCACATGGCAAGCATGATGCAACCAGTACATCAACACGCCACACTCCCAACCACTTTTGTCAGTGGAATTCGGAGTCTGTGTGTATCTGGACATCCAAAAAACGGCCTTATGGGAAACATTTTGTGAAGATGTACACAAAATTTTCCTGACCATGGTGTATGTTGCACCTCACTCCATGTCACATGGTTGGCTGGACCTAGGTTTTGAGAGCAAAAAAGCAGCAGAAGAGGCTGCAGCAGTGCACGTAGTGGTCGACCTCCCCAAAGGGCAATGGGTTGTTGAAACCAAATGCACCAGATGGACAAAATCAAACCAAATTTTCCTCACGTTTGACTTTTTGCCTACTACTGTAAAATGTGACATTTTGGAACAATACCTGAAAGATGGTCTCACCGTATATGGCAAAATACAATCTTTTGAAATGCAACGCTTCATGCTGATGCCACACCTGTGCACCGGCAAAGCCATCGCAGTTCTGACCCCAACTGAGGAGATCGTGAAGGACCTAACCCAGATCCTGCACTCCCCTTCTATTGATATCGCAGGGCATATCACCCACCCATTCTGGGTGACCGTGGACAGCGCCCCCCATTTGCACCCACTGTGACACATTCAGCCACAAGGCACACGCATGCCCCATCAAGGAGGGCATCACATTCCAAGAGCACCCCTCAGCGGCCATGGCCAACGGAGAGGCGCACTATGAACCAACCACAAGCACCAAGGAGGCTTTCCCTTGGGGAGCACAAGGATGCTACCTATTGGTAAAGCCCATCTCCCACAAGAATGGAAGAAGGCTAAGTAGGACCATAGGGCCGTGGCCAAGGAAATGGCCAAGGCCACCACCGCTATCCCACACTCACAACGCCAGGAGGACATGGAAACCTTCGCGGTGGAAGCAACTCAGGAATCCATCAACCAATCAGATTGGGAAGCCCATGCCAAGTGGGCCACTCAATCTGAGGATCCGATGGGAGACTCAATATAACTCAATCGTTGCACCCAAGCTCCAGTCAAAACTGACTTGGGACCTATCCCAACTGAAAATTTTTTTTGACCTACTCAATGGTGCACTGAACTCATCCGCACCGCAAAAAATTCGTTTGACGTCAAGAAAACAAAAAGCAAAGGCCAAAGCCAATGTGACTCTTTCCACAAAAATCAGCAAAAACTCTGATAGCGTTCTGCTAACACCCGCTCTGCTATGAAAACCCGTGGGGACCTAGAAGAGGCTGGTGGGCCCAGGAGCCCACCCCTCACACCTAAGGTTTGATGGGGGAAACCTTCATTTTAGGGAAGTTGAATATCGCTAGACTCAAGGCCTCCCTGTCCCGGGCTAGGAAACTGAGTTTTTTACAACACAATTTACCCATGGATTTCCTGGCCATCCAGGAGTCCCACTGTCCACGAGGTTCCAAGGAAACTTGGAAAACAATGCTCCTCCCATCCCTATCCTTTTGGCCGAAGCACTGTGGGGTGCTAATTTGGAAAAATAATTTTTTCAAATTTGTATCCTCAGAAACATTCCTAAATGGCTGAGTGCTCATCATCACCTTCTCGTGGGCTACCGTAGCACATGAAATCGTCAACATCTATGCCCCAAATGGTGCACACAAGTGTTGGGAATTTTTCTCATTGGTCGAATCCCTCCTGCTACCCCCTAATTCTTTCTTAGTCAGCGAAATGAACTGTTGGCTAACCTCACCAACGGACCGGTGGCCTCCTTCACCCCACGCCCCACAGAGTCACATTAAACTACGCATTCTAAAGGCCACCCTTGGGTTAATGGATGTGCTGCTGTGACATGCCCCGCTGCTCGAAAACATGATGCATCCCCACATCCACAACGGCCAATTAAGGTCCATGACCCGCATCAACCTTATTCTAATGCTAGCGAAATTCCAACCCCACATCTCCCACTTCAAAACAAAAAAATGGAATTCTCTGACCACCAACTGGTCTCAATAACATACCACTTACCTGTCACAGTTGCTAAGGCCCCACATTGGTGCAAAATCCACCCCCGAGCTCGCATCACCAGGATTTTCCATGTGGGTGGAAGAGGCAACTTTGGCAAAAAAGTTTGTTGCACCATTTTGCGCGGACCCCATTTCCACATGGGCAACTTTCAAAGAGGACACCATCCGCCACTCTTGCCATCTCTCCTCCAGATGCTCACAAGCCACATCAGCGGTTATCTCGTGCACTCTAGCAGAACTGGCACACTTGGAGTCCAACATTCCAGCTACAGGATACAGCCCTGCATGGGTTGGAAGTGGGCGGAGGCAGCCGCCCACCTCAACGCACTCAAAAGGCAACACAAACATGGGGTTTGTGTTCAATACAGGGCCACACGCATCACAAAAAGTGACAAGTGCACCACATATATCTTTAAAAAATTTTTTGCACCACACCAGAGCGTGGCCTGCACACAGGTGCAAAGCTCGGATAATTCTATTGCAGATACACTGGCCAAAGTGGCAATCGAAATGCAAAAATATTACTCCAAGTTGTACCAAAGCTGAACCAATTCAGCCAGCTGAAGTGGCAGAATTTCTCGACTGAGCTCATATCCGCACCATTTTTGATACCCAGAAATAATGAAATTAATTACTCCAAATGAATTATGGACAGCCATTCACAGTGCGCCAAACCATAAATGCCCAGGCCCAGATGGCATTCCATATGAGTTCTACAAAAAATATTTCAAATATATATCCCCACTTCTGCTTGACTCACTTAACCAAAGCCTGTTGAAAACGCGCCTCCTACCAGGAGGACATGAGGCCTTTACTGTCACACTATTCAAGAAGGGGGATAAGCTTGACTCAGTTAACTGGCGCCCCATTTCTCTAACAAACACAGACACCAAAATTTTAACAAAAATCATGGCTAACCGTTTAGGACTGTAACATTTGCCACCATCTCCCCAGAACAATTCGGTTTCATCCCCAGAAGGTCAATTTGGGATAACGTGCACACTGTGGCTAATGTATGTCAGTCCACAGCCTCTGGGGCACTTGTATTCTTAGACCAACAAAAGGCCTATGATAGAGTAAACTGGGAATACCTAAGGGCCTGCCTCCATCAATTTCGCCTGCCCCCTCGCTTCATCAAATGGGTGATGCTGCTCACGGAATCTGCAACAATGGCAGTGCGTGGCCCTGGCTTCCTAATGGAAGTAGTCCGCCCTCAAAGGGGCTTGCGACAAGGGGACCCCCTCAGCCCACTCTTATACAACTTCAGCCTTGACCCACTACTGCGAAATGTGAATGCCCACCTCACTGGGGTCCATGTGCCAGGCCAAGCCCCAGTCAAGATATTGGCGTTCGCAGACAATTGTGTGGTTGGAGTGTCTAATAATCAAGATGCACATGCGCTTGAAGCTCTCATCCAGGAATATTCCCGGGTAAGCAACGTGGCACTGAACGCCTCCAAAAACTGAAATCATCCTCCTTGGTCAGTTTCAGAACTGCTGGGCCCCAGCAATTAGTTCCCAACCTGGCCCATCTGCCCGCCCACATCCACGCCTTACTAACTCAACACACACCGCTCCACTGGTGCTCCCCTTCGTGCCACATCCTACATAGGACTTGTGCGCCATCTGGGCGTGTGGATGGAGGCAGGCGGATACGCGTCAGCAGTAATGGAGTGCCGTATTCTGGACAACGTGACGAAGCAAATCGCCTCTCTCAGAGCCCACCCTACTTCCCTTACTGGCAGGGTTGTTTTAGCCAACTCTATGCTCCTATCCAAAGTCTGGTTCGGAGCCCACGCCATCCCCTTCTCCCCAAGCTTCTTCAAATCCTTGTATGCCTTGCTGCAAGGATGGCTTTAGTCAGGCCGCCCTCCACCAGTGCGGCTAGAGGTCATGTTTGGCCCGCATCATCATGGTGGCATGGGCCTGCTTGACTTCAAAGCCCATGCAGCCAAGATCCTGGGCACCTGGATTGAGGCCATCACCGCTTCTACACTCCCATCCCAACACTGGTCCCGCGCAGCCCGCTCCAACTTCTCCTGAGCCTTGGGCCTCAACAATCCATCGAACCCCCACTCCCTGATGAAATACCTGGCTTCACACCCATTGGCCACAGGTCCTCACGGGACTAAAACCCACTACAAACGAATCCTAATCTCCATGCGAAGCGCAGAGTGGAGAATTCGTATTAGTGGACATACAACCCGAAGAGGCCGCCCCTCTCCTCAGTTCACACAAGAGGTACAGGGGCTACCCACCCATGATGGCGTGACCCCCATTCGGCCCCATGTCCTATTTAGGGTGGACTACCTGGACATGATGGACTTCCCTTATTCCAATGAGACCCAAAAGACTATCTGGAAATACGCACACCATCCTATGTTGCAGCCTTAAGTCCGCTCCCATGTGTGGCGCTGCCTGAGGCGGGTGTATCATACAGCTGAACGCTCTAACACTTTACACTCATCCTGCGTCATGTGTGGCCAGTATGGAACGCTGTTCCACCGCATGGAGAAGTGCCCCACCTCTAAAGTGATATGGCGCGAAGTTCAACGTCTGCTTGGCCAGGATCAAACACATCCCTTCAGTCTGTCAAGAGATATGTTTGCTCTATCAATGGCCTCCTCCCTTCCGCCCTCCCTCCGTGCTCTGATGGTTGCAATCGCCATGTGGACCATCCACACGATTGTCTTAGATGCCATCGCAGGCTCCACCCCCACCCTCCCAGAAACTGTCCACAGATTCTGGTCTCATTTGGTGGACCACTTTCAAGCGTGGATGTTTGGATATCTCCCACCGCGTCGCTGACAGCTGGTCTCCTCCTGGTTCCCATTCTGGTTCATCAAATCAGACCCCTTCCTCCACACGTGTTTAATAGTGGCTACGGCCCCTTCACACGTTCCCTCCCCCTCCTCATAAGTGGCGCCCGCTGGCAACAAGAGATAGCATCACTTCTCTGGGGTGCCTCCCCCTGGTACTAAGTTTATCTGTCCTGAGTCATATTCAAAAGTGTCCATCCCTTGGTCGGCCTTCCCCGCAATAAATTTAAAATAAATTGTTAATTCAAACCACAGTGTCAATGTGTGCACTTCTAAGGAATTTTTCAATTTTTTCTGGTTCAACCAGCTCATAATTATACAATTTCATATAAACCTGTGCACTTTGGTCCTGACTTCTTTGGGTGTTTCTGCTATGGATTTGTCCAGTTGATGGACCTGTGTACAAGCTATCATATTTTCCTGGCGTGGAATTGGCAGAAAAAGTAGCTCAAGCAAGTTTCTCCGTCTCTTATTTTTTTTGCCTTTATGTTGGACTCCAACTCAGTGTTGGTGTTTGTAGATCAGGGTGTTTAGCTGAGCAGAAACCTCCGCCCATTTGCAACCCCATCCATGTCTGTATCCCATTCTTGGTATGTTGTTTTCTAGATGGTCAATTTCAGCCAATGTGTGTTTAATAATGGCTGAAACTGCCCTGTGTCTTCAAGACGTTGTGTGTTTGATTTGTGGGTTGTTGATTTTTTAAAATTTTCCCAGGTGGTTAGTGGGTCTGAAAAAAAAGGTGTTTGAAAATCCTGGGTTGAGATATTTCCTCCATTCAGGATTAAAATTCCAAGTCAGCTAAACTTTCTGGGCGTATTCTGCACCATCTGGGTGCTTGGGTACTTGGTTCCGCCAGTTTTTAGGACACTGAAACAAGCGATGGTCAGAGAATTTGATTTTTTCAGTTTTATATTTTTGAATTTGGTGATATAAATTTATTGGTGCGAGTATTAGGTCTATCCTCATCATAAAGACAAGTGTCCCATTGTGTACATGTGGGCATGTCATGTTTTGTAGCAGGGATTGCCTTTTTGGCAGTGGATCATATAGTCCCAGGGTGGCCTTTAGTACTTGAAGTTCCACTTGCCCTTGTGGTATCTCCATTGTGTATGGCTATCAGTCCATCTCTGGGCTAATCCAGCAGTTCATGTCTCACATTATGAAAGTGTTTGCTGGTAGTTTTAGTTGTGTCAGGGCTGTGAGAAATTCTCTTCAGTCCTGTGCACAATTTGGTGCTTACACACTAGCAATTGTATGCACTTTGGTGTGCTTGAGAATGTTACGGTGAGTACGCAGCCATCCAAGAACAAATTTTTATTAATAAATTTTAAGTTTTGGTTCGCACATACTATCACCCCACAAAGGAGTGACTAAAATGATATTGTTGGGAGGAGCATGTTTTCCCATGCCTCCTCCTCTCCCTGTGGACAGTAAGTTTCCTGCACCGCCAGGATATCCACAGGTGGGTTTCATAGGAGACTCAACTTCTTGGCCTGGGACATTAAGGCCTTGAGTCCCACTATGTTCAGCATCCCTATCTCTACTGAGATGCCCAATGCGCCTCAGGAGCGGTTAGCAGGGCCTCCTGGTCCTACTCCCTTGCTCACATTGCTCTTCACTGCACCTCTGCTGCATAGAGCATAACCATGAGAAGGAGTTGGAATATTCTGCACCTTTTATCACCGCAGTTTTCGCTCCTCTCTTGGTTTTGATTGTTTTCAAAATGTTTTTGCAGTGCACTTGTGTATTTTTATTGGCCACATTATTTTCTTGTGCATTCCATTGCTGATTTTCCTTCCCAATTGGGTTAACTTCCACATTTTCTGGGGGTGCACTGAACCCCAATTTTGCTGCATTCATTTCCAAATCAGGTTCCACCAAATCAAACTGGTCATATTGGGTGTATGGTTTTCCGCAGGATCTGATTGGTTCATGGACTCAAATCCCTCCAAGTCTTACTGGATCTGCTCTGGCAATATGGTTGATTCTGCCGAGGCCTTTGCCTTGGCCGCGGCCAGCTTGTGAGCTTGTTTTGCCATTCTTCATTCTTTTGGGGAAATAGGGCCAATAATTTTATATTGCCCGTGTTCTCCCTAGTTGAAGGATTGTGTGGTATCTGTGATTTTTGCATATTCTGAGTCATCTTCGCCCATTTCCTCCTCACAGAATTCCATTTCTCTCAGGCCTTCTGTGATGGGGCAAACATGAATCTTGTGCCCAAAGGCCTGGCAGTGGTTGCAAATGGGGGGTGCGCTTTCCACTGTTGCACGGAACAGCTGGGATTTTTTCCCATTGATTGTGAAGGATGTGATGTGGGGCAATTTTGTAATATCCTCTACTACATCCTGGTTCAGTGAAATTATTGCTATTGCCTTCCCCATGCTAAGAGTCAGCATCAGCTGGAATCATTGCATTTCAAAATTTTTAATTTCTCTGTAGGCTTCCAAGCCTTCTCAGAGATGTCTTTTGACTACTGTGTGCGCAAGTTTAGTCAGAAGATAGTCAAAAATGATAAAGATGTCATTAGATTCTTTCCAACGGGTGCATTTGGTTGGGACCAAATGCTGTCTGTTGGGAAGATTGAGTACTACTCTGACCTTCGCTGTATCATTCACTTCTTCTGAAGTTTTGAACCCAAGGTCTACCCAATCTCTGTGGATAGTATGGGTTGTATGGTACACCACGTGCAGAAATTTTTTTATTGGGCTTCGCCAAACTTTTCCCACATTATCGGTGTTTCTACACCCAGGAAAACTCATATCCCATGTTTCACCGACAACAGTGGTTGCAATTGGGATACTTCCAAATAGCTGCAGTATTTTACCAAAAAATTGACAAAACCTGCGGGAGGTGCTACCTTGGGGATTTTTTGCTGATATTTTCATTTGTACTTTTGTGCTTAGTACCTTTGGGCAGTGCAGGTCTAGGTCTGCTGCCCTTTACCACGTTCGCCCAGCTCTTTACCTTATTGTTCATACTTATCTCGCCTGGTGTTGATTATCTAATTAAGCTGTTTGAATCGAATCAAAATTACTAAAGGTGTTAGTAATCCCAAAAGAAAAGTTTGAATACGCTATTTTTATAATGTTTAATTTCATACTTTAATAATTAGATAGCGGAGATCCCATCAGAACATGGGAAAATTTCAAAAAAGATTTAATCAACAAAACCTGACATATTACATCATGCAAGTACACCGCGGACACAGCCACAATCAAGCGTACCTTGGCAGAATTAGACCACCTGGAAATAAATACTCTGAGATCTGGCTATAGCCCTAATTGGGGACACAAATGGGCAGAAATTTCAGCCTGACTTAACAATCTCATCTTTGAACACCAACACAGAATCAAAGTATTGAACAAAGGTAAGTTCATAAAGGAAAGTGAAACCTCTTCAACATACTTTTTCCGCCAATTCCACTCCCGCGGAAACCAGCCCACATCACACAGGTCCGCAAGACCAACGGCACTGTGGCAACTGACCCTAAGGAGGTCAAGGCAGAAGTACACCGCTATTACACCGAATTATATCGCAATATGCCAACAGATCCACAAAAAATTAAAGAATTTATTCAAACTTCCAAGATACAAAGTACACCACCAAATTACAATATACTATCCCTTATCACACGGGAGGAGCTTTGGGAAACAATTCGCGGTGCACCACGTAGGAAATGCCCAGAGCCTGATGGGATACCCTACGAATTTTACAAAAAATATTTTCAACAAATCGCCCCCCTCCTATTGGCGTCAATGAACCAGAGTTTGTTGGAAACACGCCTATTACCAGGAGGCTATGAATCCTACATTATAACATTGTATAAAAAGGGTGACAAGTTGGGCTGGCCAACTGGCGCCCAATTGCACTCTCCAACACTGTCACAAAAATTCTAACAAAAATTCTAGCAGCTAGATTAGGCGCAATTGCATCTGACGTCCTATCACCCAACCAGTTTGAGTTTATACCAGGGCGTTCAATATGGAACAACATTCACCCTGTTGCAAATATTTGCCAATCCAAAGCAACTGGTGCCCTGGTCTTCTTGGTTCAGAAAAAGGCGTAAGACCGTGTTAGCTGGCCATACCTAAAAGAATGTCACATGCCTTCAAACTCCCACCAAGACTCATAAAATGGGCGATGCTCCTAATAGAATCTGCAACCATGGCTGTATGTGGCCCTGGATTCCTAACAAACAAGATTAAACCACACAGAGGGCTCAAACAAGGGGATCCCCTCAGCCCACTGCTATACAATTTCAGCTTTGACCTACTCCTCCGAGTGACTGACTCACGCCTCATGGGAATAACCGCACAAGGACAACCAACAGTCAAGATACTGGCCTTTGCAGATGACTGCGTAGCAGGTATAGCAAACAATGAAGATGCCCGACAGCTGGAACACACTCTAGAGGAATACTCCAAGGTGAGCAATGCATCGCTCAACAAAAGGAAGACAGAAATCATCCTCTTAGGCAAATACACAAACAATTGGGCCACAACATCAGAACCTCACACCAACACTCGAAGAAAAAACCCAATTATATTACCCTTTGCAACACCTCCCACCACCACTCCTGTCTGACACCTTGGAATCTGGCTAGAATCAGGGGGATATGCTAATGAGACAATGGAAAGTAACCTGTTACAACGGGTATCCAAACGCGTCGCCTCCCTCAAGGGAAGAACCCCAGGACCAACAGGACGATTTACAGTTGCTAACTCGCTCATCCTCCCAATACTGTGGTACCAGGCCCATGCGATAGCCTTCTCACCTACCTTTATAACCTCAATTCGCGCGCTTACCAGGGCTGGCTGTGGCCTGGCTCTCACCCTCCTATACGGATGGAAAACACTATTTGGCCCACGCTCAAGTGGAGGCATGGGACTAATAGATTTTGAGAGCCATGCCAATCACATCCTAGGTACCTGGATATAGGAAATCCTTGCTCCAGACCTCCCACAACAACATTGGTCCAGAGCAGCAAGGACTAACTTTGCACAGGCGCACAAATTAACCAACCCACATAGTCCACCCAGACTACTTTCATACCTTGCCAAGCACCCTACTGCAACGGGTCCACATGAGACTCCCCTCATTTCAAACATATCCTCCAAACTATCCGCCATATGGGATGGGCCATAGAGAACATGGGTACTATGCAGGGAAGGGGACGACCCAGCCCCCAATTCAAATTAAGAAACCCAGAAAACCACCCCCAGAAGGATATGTTCGCAACAACCCCAAGCATAGCTAGGATAGAATACCTAGATATGCTGGACATTCCCTATGATTTAACCACACAGAAAACAATGTGGAAAATGACACACCACCCACTCCTACAACCAAGGATAAGAGCAAACGCCTGGCGCTGTTTGAGAAGGACCTATAGGATGGCAGACCGCTCCAACTCCCTCCACAAAACATGTGCAGTATGTGGAGGGGAGGGATCCCTACATCACCGCCTAGAAACATGCCCCCCAACCAAAGCTATATGGCAGGAAGTCGCACGCCTGCTCAAGATTCAAAACGAACAGGAATTCTCGATATCAAAGAGTATATTCGCGCTCCAGATCGAGTCAACAATCCCATCTACACTCTGCTCCCTAATAATACTCATTGCAATGTGGACAATACATACGATTGCATTAGATGCGTATAAAGGGCACGGTCCCAACCATTCATGGGATTATTAAAAGATTCCATGTCCACTTACTAGAGCACTTCCAAGCCTGGCTCTATGGATATATGAGACCAAGACAAAAAGCGCTCATAGAATCATGGTTCCCACTCTGGTTCCTCCACACAGACCCTTTCCTTCACACCTGCTCCATAGCAGGGGAAACCCCCTCAGAGTAATGCACCAACCCCCCCATATCTGGCAGTCCCGCTGGCGACAGGGGTAACTTGAGTACCCTGGGGTGCCCAATTTTTATATTTCTTAGTTATTCTCTTAGTTTCACATATATTTGGTAATGTCTGTCCCCAGGTCAGCTTACCTCGGTTAAATAAAATAATTAGATAGCGGATTTGATCAGTATAGTTTTTTTCCACGCACCTCAGCTTTTATATGTAGTGTCCTAATTTATTGTTTTACTATTAGACAAAGATTTAAAATCCCCACTGGTACATCTCTCATTCCCTTTAATTATCAGCCATTGCTTCTATAGCATCAATTACTTTATTGCCTCTTATTTTATCTTGGGGACTATTCTACAATGTCCCCTGTTCCAACATAAAAAAGAACGATGATAGGGTCTATATATTTATTATGGACATCTGCCAGTGATCTGATGATGTCTATCATTATAAACCTTTTTATGGAAATGCCTCAAGCTTTAGTATTTCATATCTTTGGCTCAATTTAGATATCCAAATTTTAGTCTACCGTTTTTGGGTTCTGGTTAGTAACCATGGAAAGCACCAATGAGATCTCTGGTAGGGGGAGCATATCTGGAGAAGGTTTCCAATTAGAAGGGTATTAATTTCTTATATAAGCTGTGAGATTCTACCAATAAGAATATTTGAGCAAGCATTGGAGCCACGGGCAGTAATAGATACTATAGTGTGCTCTATTACTTGATTAATAAAAAACCATATCATGAGTTGGCAAAACTTTTTTTTCTTGTTGCAAACACTTTTGCAACCTATTCAATTCAAGACTAAATCTAGTTTATAATCTCACAGAGGAGATTAGTCTGCGCCCATGTCAGGGAGCAGTTGGGCAAGCAGGGTAAGAGGAGCAGGCGGAAGGCCTGCGGCCTCCAACGTTTGAAAATGCCCCAGAGAATCCGGCAGAATTGACAAAAATCTCAAAAAACCGGTGGTCACAATTTCCCCAGAGATACTCGTGTGGCAAGCACGATGCAACCAGTACATCAACACGCCACACTCCCAGCCACTTTCGTCAGTGGAATTTGGAGTCTGGGTGTATCTGGACATCTAAAAAACAGCCTTGTGGGAAAAATTTTGTGAAGATGTACACAAAATTTTCCTGACTGCAGTGTATGTTGCACCTCACTCCATGTTGCGCAGTTGACTGGACCTAGGTTTCAAAAGCAAAATAGCAGCAGACGAGGCTGCAGCAGTGCGCATAGTGGTCAACCTCCCCGAAGGGCAATGGGTCATTAAAACCAAATGCACCAGATGGACAAAATCAAACCAAATTTTTCTAACGTTTGACTTTTTGCCTACTATGGTAAAACGTGACATTTTGGAGCAACACCTGAAAGATGGTCTCGCCGTATATGACGAAATACAATCTTTCAAAATGCAACGCTTCACGCTGATACCACACCTGTGCACTGGCAAAGCTATCGCAGTTCTGACCCCAACTGAGGAGATCGTGAAGGACCTAACCCAGATCCCACACTCCAAATTTATTGATATTGCAGGGCATACCACCCACCCATTCCGGGTAACTGTGGACAGCGCACCCCCCATTGCACCAACTATGACGCGTTCAGCCATAAGGCGCACGCATGCCCCATCAAGGAGGGCGTCACATTCCAAGAGCACCCCTCGGCGGCCATGGCCAGCGGAGAGGCGCACTACAAACCAACCGCAAGCACCAAGGAGGCTTTCCCGTGGGGAGCAGAAGGCTGCTACCTATTGGTAAAGCCCATCTCCCCGCAGGAGTGGAAGAAGGCTAAGCAGGCCCATAGGGCCACAGCCAAGGAAGCGGCCAAGGCCACCACCACCATCCCATACTCACAACGCCAGGAGGACATGGATACCTTCGTGGTGGAAGTGACTCAGGAATCCATCATCCAATCAAATTTGGAAGCCCATGCTGAGCGGGCCACTCAATCTGAGGATCTGATAGGAGATTAATCTCACCCAATCGCTGCGCCCAAGCTCCAGTTGAAACTGACTTGGGACCTATCTCAACTGAAAATTTTTTTTGACCCACTTGACGGTGCACCGAACTCATCCGCACTGCAAAAAATTTGTCCAACATCAGGAAAACAAAAAGTGAAGGCCAAAGCCAACGCGACTCTTTCCACAAAAATTAACGAAAACCCTGATAGCATTGCTACTAACACCAGCACTGCTGTGAAAGCCTGTGGAGACCTTGAAGAGGCTGGTGGGCCGGGGGCCCACCCCTCACACCTAAGGTGCAATGGGGGAAACCTTCACTCTAGGGATGTTGAATATCGCCGGACTCAAGGCCTCCCCATCCTGGGCTAGGAAACTGAGTTTTTTACAGCACAACTCACCCGTGGATATCCTGGCCATCCAGGAGTCCCACTGTCCACGAGGTTCCGAGGAGCTTGGAAAACAATGCTCCTCCATCCCTATCCTTCTGGTCAAAGCACTGTGGGGTGCTAATTTAGAAAAATAATTTTTTCAAATTTGTATCCTCAGAAACATTCCTAAATGGCTGAGTGCTCATCATCACCTTCTCGTGGGCTGACGTTGTGCACTCAATTGTCAACATCTATGCCCCAAATGGTGCAAATGAGCATCAGGAATTTTTCTCGTCAGTCAAATCCCTCACACTACCCCCTGATTTCTTCCTAGTTGGTGACATGAACTGTTGGCTACCCTCGCCAACAAACCGGTGGCCTCACTCACCCCACGCCCCACAGGGTCACGTAGAACTATGCATTCTAAAGGCCACCCTTGGGTTAATAGATGCACTGCCACAACATGCCCCACTGCTCAAAAACATGACGCATCCTCACGTCTACAATGGCCAATTAAGGTCCATGACCCACATCGACCTTATTCTAACGCCAGCGAAATTACAACCCCACATCTCCCACTTCAAAAAAACGAAAATTAAATTCTCCAACCATTGACTGGTCTCGATAACCTACCACTTACCTGTCACAGTTGCAAAGGCCCCACATTGGTGCAAAATCCGCCCCCCGAGCTCGTGTCGCCAGGATTTTCCATGTGGGTGGAAGAGGCAACTTTGGCAAAATTGTTTGTTGCACCGTTTTGCGCAGACCCCATTTCCACATGGTCAGATTTAAAGAGGATACCATCCGCCACTCTCACCACCTCTCCTCCCAACACTCACAAGCCACATCAGCCATCATTTCGCGCGCTCTGGCAGAGTTGGCACACCTGGAGTCCAACATCCCAGCTACAGGCTACAGCCCTGCATGGGGCCAGAAGTAGGTGGAAGCAGCTGCCCACCTCAATGCACTTAAAAGCAACACAAACATCAGGTTTGTGTCCAATACAGGGCCACACGCATCACTAAAGGTGACAAGTGCACCGCATATTTCTTTAAAAAAAAATTTCTGCACCACGCCAGAGTGTGGTCTGCACACAGGTGCAAAGATCAATAATTCCATTGCGGACACACTAGCCAAAGTGGAAATTGAAATGCAAAAATATTACTCTGAGTTATACCGAGCTGAATAAATTCAGCCAGCTGAAATGGCGGAATTTCTCGACTGAGCTCATATCCACACCGTTTTCTGATAACCGGAAATAATGAATTTAATTACTCTGAACAAATTATGGACAGCCATTCGCGGTGCGCCTAACTGAAAAACCCAGTCCCAGATGGTATTCCATATGAGTTCTACAAAAAATATTTCAAAAATATATCCCCATTGCTGCTAGCCTCACTTAACCAAAGCCTGTTGGAAACACGCCTTCTACCAGGAGGACATGAGGCCTTTACAGTCACACTCTTCAAGAAAGGGGATAAGATTGACTTAGCCAACTGGTGCCCCATTTCTCTAACAAACACAGACACCAAAATTTTAACAAAAATTATGGCTAACCGTTTAGGGACTGTAGCATCTGCCACCATCTCCCCAGAACAATTTGGTTTCATCCCCAGAAGGTCAATTTGGGATAACGTGCACTCCATGGCTAATGCATGTCAATCCACAGCCTCTGGGGCACTGGTATTCTTGGACTAACAAAAGGCCTATGATAGAGTAAACTGGGAATATCTAAGGGCCTGCCTCCATCAATTCCGCCTACCCCCCGCTTCATCAAATGGGTGATGCTGCTCACGGAATCTGCAACAATGGCAGTGCGTGGCCCTGGCTTCCTAACGGAAGTAGTCCGCCCTCAAAGGGGCTTGTGACAAGGGGACCCCCTCAGCCCATTCTTATACAACTTCAGCCTTAACCCACTACTGCGAAATGTGAATGCCCAATTCACTGGGGTCCATGACCCAGGCAAACCCCAGTCAAGATGATGGCATTTGCAGATGACTGCGTGGTGGGGGTGTCTTATAACAAAGCTGCACGCGCGCTTAAAGCCCTCATCCTTGAATATTCCCGGGTAAGCAACGCGGCACTGAACGCCTCCAAAACCGAAATCATCCTCCTTGGTCAGTTTCAGAACTGCTGGGCCCCAGCAATTAGTTCCCAACCCGGCCCATCTGCTCGCCCACGTCCATGCCTTACTAACTTAACACACACACTCCACTGGTGCTCCCCTTCGTGTCACGTCCTACCATAGGACTGGTGCGCCATCTGGGCGTGTGGATGGAGGCTGGCGGATATGCATCAGCAGTAATGGAGTGCCGTATTCTGGACAACGTGACGAAGCAAATCGCCTCTCTCAGAGCCCACCCTACTACCCTCACTGGCAGGGTTGTTCTTGCCAACTCTATGCTCCTATCCAAAGTCTGGTTTGGAGCCCACACCATCCCCTTCTCCCCAAGCTTCTTCAAATCCCTGTATGCTTTGCTGCAAGGATGGCTTTGGTCAGGCCGCCCTCCACCAGTACGGCTAGAGGTCATGTTTGGCCCTCATCATCAAGGTGGCATGGGCCTGCTGGACTTCAAATCCCATGCTGCCAAGATCCTGGGCACCTAGATCGCGGCCGTCACCGCTCCTACACTCCCATCCCAACACTGGTCCCGCGCGGCCCACTCCAACTTCTCCTGAGCCTTGGGCCTCAACAATCTATCAAACCCCCACTCCCTGATGAAATACCTCGCATCGCACACATCGGCCACAGGTCCTCATGGGACTAAAACCCACTACAAATGAATCCTACTCTCCATGTGAAGCGCAGAGTGGAGAATTCATATTAGCGGACATACAACCCGAAGAGGCCGCCCCTCTCCTTAGTTCACACAAGAGGTACAGGGGCTACCCGTCCACGATGGCGTGATCCCCATTCGACCCCATGTCCTATCCAGGGTGGACTACCTGGACATGATGGACATCCCTTATTCCACTGAGACCCAAAAGACTATCTGAAAATACGCACACCATCCTCTGTTGCAGCCTCAAGTCCGCTCCCATGTGTGGCGCTGCCTGAGGTAGGTGTATCGTACAGCTGAGCGCTCTAATGCTTTACACTCATCCTGTGTCATGTGTGGCCAGTATGGAACGCTGTTCCACCGCCTGGAGAAGTGCCCCACCTCTAAAGTGATATGGCGCGAAGTTCAACGTCTGCTGGGCCAGGATCAAACGCATCCCTTCAGTCTGTCAAGAGATATGTTTGCTTCATCAATGGCCTCCCCTTCCACCCTCCCTCCGTGCTCTGGTGGTCGCAATCGCCTTGTGGACTATCCACACGATTGTCTTGGATGCCATCGATGGCTCCATCACCACCCTCCCAGAAGCTGTCCACAGATTCTGGTCTCATTTGGTGAACCACTCATAAGCGTGGATATTTGGATACCTCCCACCGCGTCGCTGACAGCTGGTCTCCTCCTGGTTCCCAGTCTGGTTCATCAAATCAGACCCCTTCCTCCACACGTGTTCGTTAGTGGCTACGGCCCCTTCACATGTTCCCTCCCCTCCCCATAAGTGGCGCCCGCTGGCAACAAGAGATAGCATCGCTTCTCTGGGGTGCTTCCCCCTGGTACTAAGTTTGTCTTTCCTGTGTCATATTTGGAAGTGTCCGTCCCATGGTCAGCCTTCCCCACAATAAATTTAAATTTAAATTTAAACTTAAATAAACCATATCATTGTAAATAAGATTTTGTGTTATTTTTTTGGTCAAGCCTAATATAATTACACTGTACTTTATGTCTTGTATGTAAATAAACAGTGCAGTTGATATCTGATGCCTCTGAGCTGATTTCAACATTTGATGCTCACTACAGGAGACCACACCCTGTTTTTCTGTGTTTTATTACTGCAAGTATTACACAAATTATTTAGTCAGATTATACCTTCTGGAAGAGGTAGCACAATTTCCAGACATTGAAGGGCCTGGTCCTGAGGCTTTGTAAAACCATTTTGATGATATTGGTCAATTATGCACGATGTTGAAGTCTAACATTAGTCTACTTTATGACATCATATTGGGTCATAATCATCAAACCAAAAACTTGGGACAGCAATTAAAGTCCTTAGAATATGAAAATTTAGCTTATGAGTGGACTTCCAAACTTCTAACCAAATACTTGTCAATATAGAAATTAAGTTGCAAGTGGAATGCGTCATTTATGAATTAAAAAACCAATTTAAAAGGAGATTATAATGGGACCATCTAGTACTAAAAAAGGAGATTATAAGAATAGTTGCCAGTGTCATCTGGTTCAAGTTGTTTAAGAAAATTCTTCTGACAGAATTTGATAGTGAGGGCGATGGGGTCAGGTTATATGTAATTGGGTCACTATATCCCATCCTTTCTGACTGCTGGAGCTCCACACACCCTGACATTATGGCAGCTCACAGAAGTCAGTTAATGACTTCTCAGGCCCTTTGGTCCTGCAACCATGAACACCAATTTCTAATCAACCCTGTGAATTTACCAAAGACAATAAGAATGTGAATATACACAAATTTCTAGATCTCTTTGAGATTAGCATGGCTAAATAACCTGAGATTGCTAAGTTGGTAGCAGTAACTACAAATGGACTCTGAGAGTTAAAAGTTAGTAATGACAAAACTAAAGATGGCCAAAGTGTCCTACCCTAACGCCAAGGCCCTTCTTATAATGGATTTTGGTGGAGATTAAAGGATGACCACTTGTTTGATGATTTATTTGAGGTACGCCAACCAGGGGGTGCACATTATCAAACCTTGAAGAGCTAAAAACGAACAAACATACCTACCCAAACAGAATGATTGAATGCTAAAACAAGCAGGTAAAAAACAACTGAATAGAATACAACCAACCAGGTGGGACAGTGACAAGTCGCTCAACACACCATGGCAGAAGGGGAAGGGGGCTTAGGTGGCTCATCCCAGGATCAGAGTCTTCCTCATAGGCAAGAGTTTGGGCCAAGGCGGAGAGCAATAGTGTGGGGTGATCATCGAAATGGGGAACGAGTTAGCTGATGGTTGGCTGGTTGTCAAATTACCTGCATCGAAAATTGCACTTAGGTATTTGGAAAAGCAGGTCTTCGCATGAAGGCGTATGGAAGGAAGCTGGGATAATAAAGCTACAGTAGTGTGGGTTGTTTTTGTCATGTCCTGAAAAGCAATAGCAGCTTTCTGGATGGCAGCAACTGTTTGTTTGTGGAGGCTTAAGATGGCACGGTTGCCCTGCAGTACTATGGTTAGGCAATAATGGGAGGATGGAGAGCCTTGGCTCTTTTCACTGTCAATGAACTGACTATCTCATGGATAGCGGTATTATCTGTGTTTTCAGCTGTAGAAATAGTGAGCTGGTGGTCAGAGCAGAACACAGATGTGTTTTTTGGGGGGCCTAAAAAAGCTGAGGTATTTTAATGGTGTGCTGTACCTGTATAAATTCTTTGATTTGGGTTCTCAAGTCTTCAATTATTTTGCCCATTTCACTAGTTCATCTAATGAAGACCAATTGTTCAAGTTGAAAAGGAATATGGGATTATATAATTGATCAGCTGTGACTGGTGGTTGAAGAATAACATGGGAACAAACTGTTGTCCAATCTGATACCTGATTGGTTGAGGCACAGGTGGCACTTAACTGAGGAAAATGCTGATTGGCAGTTGCTGGCACCGTAGTGGCAGCAGGCTTTGGGGAGGAGGGGAAGGATTGTACCCCATACTGGAAAGGCAGTGGGGTGTGTGGCCAATTGGGGGCCAGATGGAGACAATGAAGGTTCATTGGAAGCATTAAGAGAAGGGCATTTACGATTTGAGTAATCCAACTCAAAGCAGTATGGGCAGATGGTCCGCCCACCCTCAATGCAGCCTAGAATGGGTGGTTGGGGGCAGAGGGAATGATGGCGCGGGGGGAATTGACAAAGCAATTTTATTAAAATTTGGGCTAATTGTGGCGAATGCTTGAGGCCCAGTGAGGTAAGCAGTCCCATTGGGAACCACAAACTGAAGATTGGGGTTGGATCTGTACATGGGCAAATCATCCATCAACTCCTGATGGAGCACTGAAGGGAGAAGGTGAGTGGCAACCCCAAAATCTGAACCACCATAGTGGTGTTTTGGGGAGTTGGGTGCGCGTTGTGGGGATAAGGGTGCCTGTGAGGATGTCTATAACTCTCCTGTTTCCAGCGTGGTGGTGCATGGTGCACAGAGCCAACGCAAGGAAACTAGCCGTTAGCATCAAAACTACTAGTGTCCAGCAGAGAGTGCTGGAGCAATAATAACTAAAACAAATAAGTGCGATAAGTAACCAGCCAAAAATGACGCGTTGCACAAGGAGAGAAGGGGTAAACGCTCCAGGTTGGAGGGTACCTGGGCGAACCAACGGTGCACTAGGTGTTAATCTCATTGTGTTCAAAATGGAATGGTTAATGTGGCACGAGACTCTAAAAGGGGTCCACGCACAGGATTGTCTAAAATAACATTTTAATAAAATGGTAAATATGGAGAAATTTATTGGGAAAAAGTCAACCAACAATGAGTGTTGGTCGCAAAAACATATCTAAGCTGATTTGGGGTAATTATGGGTCTGCAGAAGTGTGCCCAAGCCTTGACGCTCCAATAGGCAAAGGCTCCCATCTTATTTGATAGAATACACCAAAACTGCCTTCAATCAAGTGATTGATTGCAGCTGTATTCTACCCAAACTTATAATTTTTTAACTTGAACGGGTTTCAAAACCCCGTTCGCCAATTAACTGAATTGAGCTGTCTTTGTTTGTAATGTAGAACGTCCGTTTTAACGCCTGGGCTGACAAAAGGGGCTAGGCGTTGTGCACCTTAATAGTACCAACCTGGGAATATTTGGTTTGTACCCAGCGTTGGTCTAACGTGTGCTTAAGGTCAGGAAGAGCCTAAAGCTTCACCTTCTGGGCCTCCTGTCACCCAGCCTTATCCTTGGCGTTGGTTCCCACTATTAAGTCATTTAACCATACATTGCCCTCTCCTCCTTCTTGGGCTCCACCCCCCTCCAGGGGCTTTTGCTAGGGAGAAGATCTTATGGGCGGGTGAAAACTTCATAGCAGCGATGGCTGGATTGGACATTGATCCCGCAGCCTCAGGAAAATGATTATGGAATGATTAGATCAGGTATTGGGCATGTACACAGTCACGTGCTGGCACCCAACTGTTCTCAGCCGCATCAAACCCTTTCCAGGATACCAGGTACTTGAGACGTCTTTTAACATGGCGGGAGGCTACTATTTCATCCACTTCTCACTCTGGCGCCCCATCCATGAGATAAGCCTCGGGAGTCGCAGGTGAGGGGCCATTAAACAATGTTAATTTGCTCTCATGAAAGATAGAGAAGATCTGAAATGAGGAGGGAAGATTCAACTGGTAAGAGGCATGACCCGCCTTTCTCATAACATGGTAAAGATCAATCCTCTTTGGACCCAGCTTTTTGCATGGCTGTTTGATAGGGATGTTATGAGCATCATGCATCACGAGATCTCCTTCCTTGTACGCTGGACCCACTCAGTGCTTACCATCAGCAATTTCATTATAAACTAGCTTAGACGCCTCCAAACTTGTGGAAACCCTTTGGTGGACCTTCATGATGGTCTTAGAAAAGTTCAACACCGCTTCATCTTTGGAACCACAGCTGGGCTCAATGTTAAAGGCGGGGTTAAAGCCATGGTTGGTGAAAAAGGGGAACAACTGATTGAAGAGTGCAAAGTATTGTTGTGGCTAAATCGGGCCATGGGAAGGTGAGAAACTCAATCTGAGTGATCTGCGGCGGTGTAACACCGCAGAATCTGTTCTAAGCACTGGTTCACTCGTTAAGTCTGCCCATCTGATTGGGAGTAATAGGCAGTTGAACGGCAGGGGCAAATCTGAAGAGTCTTACACAACTCTTCCCAAAAGACGGAGGTAAACTGGGGTCCCCAGTCACTGATTATTTCTTGAGGAACCCCATGGAGCGCAAACACATGAGTGAGGAAGAGCCTGGCCATCCCAGCAGAGATTATTATAATTCTGCAAGGAATAAAGTGGGAAAACTTCGTAAAGCGGTCCGGCACTACCATGATGGCATCATAACCATCAGAAACGGGTAACTCCACAATGAAATCCACCAATATTGAAGTCCAGGGCCCTTCCGCCGATTGTACTGGTACCAAAAAACCTGCTAACAGTTGACGATTGGATTTCATTTGATTGTAGATTAGGCACTCTTTACAATACCGTCCTACCTGAGCAGGCAAGCCCTTACAATTGTAGGTGCGTCATATTAACTCCTAGGTCTTTTCTTTCCCAGGATGACCAACGGTGATTCCGTCATGATGGGCCTGGATTCACAGGCGCAGTGGGCCAGCAGGAACCAATAGGCGCCCCTGAAACCACACCATATCACCCTTCACGTATTAGCCCCTGTATAGATCTTCTTGATTCAAAGCGCACTTCGCAAGTACCATAGTATATTTGGCTGATAACGGCTGAGAAATGACTACCTTCCTGAACATACTGTATTCCTTTGCATTTTCAAGAGGAGCGAGCGCTGGCCTGTTGGCCGTGGGGGAGGAAATTGAGACATAATTTTACCTGGTAGTTTCATCAACTAGTACTATGAACCTCTATCTTCTTTGGATCAGGAGATAAAGCAGGGTTGCGGCTTAATGCATCTGCCAAACCATTATCCTTGCCCTTGGTGAATTAGTAATAAAAGGCAAATTGGGCAAGGTTCTCATGCCAATGGGTCTGTCGTGGGATTAGGACATGAGGGGCGCAGTAGTACACCAAAGCACGGTGATCTGTACATACATGGAACGGTTGGGTAGAGCCATGCAAGTGGTGACGCCAATAAGTCAGCGCCTCCACCACAGCTAGTAATTCCTTGTCGTAAATGGCGTAATTCAACTCAGGCAGAGACATTTTCCTAGAAAATTTTTTCCACTGGATGCTCTATCCCTCTTCGCCTAAATGTAACAAGGTAGCTGGTATGGCGAAGTTGGAGGCATTATTAGACTCAACAAACTCTTTATAAGAGTTGGCATGGCGAAGGATGAACGTGGACAACAGGGTGCACTTCATAGCTTGGAAAGCATCCTCCAAAATGGAGGACCACCGAAGCACTTTTGCACCACTAGCCCTATACAAGGGCGCCGCCACCTCAGAAAGGTTTGGCGTAAACTTCTTGAGGAACGTAAACGTCCCCAAAAAACTCCTCAATTCTTTTACTGAAGTGTGGGTAGGACACTCACGAATCGCCTTCTCCTTGTCTGTAGTTATCATGTGTCCTTGGTCAAACACGACATTTCCCAGTAAAGTGACCTGGGACTTGAAGAATTCACATTTACTGATTTTTAGCATAAGGCGGGCTGCCCTTAACCTCTCCACCACTTACTGAAGGTGTACTGCTTGGGACTCCTGATCAGGGGAAAGCACCAAAATATCATCCATTAAGCAACCGCGCATACTTCCAACAATTCCCCAATGCTGCATCAATGCGGCGTTGAAAGATAGCAGGGGCATTCTTAAGCCCAAAGGGCATGACTCGAAACTGGAAAATTCCTTTTCTGGTGCGAAATGCAGTTAACCACTCCTGGACCTTCTTTATCCAGATATGATTGAACGCATTGAGGCAATCCAGCTTGGAGAAGACCTTCACCTTCTCCACATAGCGTGCAATCTGTGAATCCAAAGGGCTGGGATGGAGGTCTGGTACAATAACGTTGTTGAGGTTCCCATAGTCTACGCATGGGTGTAGAGTACCATCCGCCTTCTCAACAAAGAGAAGTGGAGAGCAAACAAGGGAGTTACGCTGAAAAATCGTGCCTTTGGCTAACTGCTCCTTCACCCACAAATCTAACGCCTCTTCCTCATGGATGATCAAGGGGTGAATGGGAGAAGAAATATGCACCAAATCCTCCGTGAGTTTGAAGTCACAGTCATACTCAGAATGATCAGGTAGTGCGTCAGCTGAAGCTGCATCAAAGAAAGATTCCAAACCCTCCAAACAAGAAGTTAGGGGAACCACCACAGTGGGCTTCAGCATAGAGGCAAAGCTAAGGGTGTGAAGGTGGGGCCAGTGGGGCAAGTCGCCCTGAGTGTCAGCCTCAGACAGAAGAAAAATAAGTATGCGACCATTCTTTACTGATAGGGATAGGGTATTCTCTTTCAAATTGGTTCTAACGTTAAACTTCCGCCACCACTCCACACCCAAAATGATAGGATACAAGAGGTTTTTGATAGATTGAAAGTGATCAGACAAGTGGTACTTGCCAACTTGATAGTCTACGGTCCCAACAACCTTCATAGTGGAAATACCTTTGGACGCCCCTCACCTAACCATACCACCAGGCAAGTAATGCAGCCCAAGGCAGTCGGCTAGGCTCAGGTCCATAAAGTTTTCCATGGCACTAGTATCCACCAGAATAGTGGTGCTGAATTTCCCTAAAGGGGAGTGAAGAATAGCAGTCAGTAGAATTTACCCAGAATGGTCTTTATTTAAAGCTGAAATGCCAGTAAATCACCACCAAACTCTTCATTTGGCAGTAACATGTCACCTTAGTATGATTTTGAATCGAAGAATGGAGAGGGATACTTGGCCAATCTTACTACTGAGGCCACATATCCCATCATATATTCAGCAGGGTCATAAACATTTTCATATTGTAGGTGCAGTTCCTTTTCAACTTCCTGAGTGCTGCGAATCATGGAAGAGGTCAAACGGGGGTTTTCTGGGGAGATTTAGTACACAGAAATATGTTCCTTCTCTGAGCCACTAGAGAGCAAGTATGGTTCAAAGTTATACATAGTTTTTCGTCATAAAACGAGTTTTTAGACGTGAACAACCCTATTCCCATAACAGTAATGGAATGCCCAACGTTATCTAAGGCCAACACCCCTAGGGCCATCTGCGCCAATTCCACAGGCAATGTCTGAACGTGCTGTCAAATAAAACCTGTTTAGTAAAATTGATATTGGTAATTTAAGCGGAAAGTTGGGGAATCATGACTTTCAGACCTCAAAGCATCCATATCCATCAGGTACAAGCATGAAGGGTGGATACTTCTCAGTTTGAGGCAACCATAATAACGCCAAGTTGCTCCAACCTTCAGGAAAATGAGGAAACAGCAGTGCGGTTGACAAAAGCTGAAGCCCACAGCCTGCACCAAACCGTTCCACTTTGGAAAAGTACCACATGGAAAAAGATTTGTGCACATATAATTGAGGGGTTAGTCGATTAATGTAAGGAGAGTATGTATAACTCTCCTGTTTCTAGCGTGGTGGTGCATGGTGCACAGAGCCAAAGCAAGGAAACTAGCTGTTAGCATCAAAGCTACTAGTGCCCAGCAGAGGGTGCTGGAGCAATAATATCTAAAGCAAATAAGTGCGATAAGTAACCAGCCAAAAATGATGCGGTGAACAAGGAGAGAAGGGGTAAACTTCAGGTTGGAGGACACCTGGGCGAACCAATGGTGCACTAGGTGATAATATCATTGTGTTCAAAATGGAATGGCTAATGTGGCATGAGACCTCCTCAAAGGGGTCCACACACAGGATCATCCAAAATACATTTTAATAAAATGATAAAAATAGAGAAATTTATTGGGAAAAGCCAACCAACAAGGAGTGTTGGTCGCAAAAACATATATAAGCTGATTTGGGGTAATTATGGGTCTGCAGAAGTGTGCCCAAGCCTTGACGCTCCAATAGGCAAATGCTCCCATCTGATTTGATAGAATACACTGAAACTGCCTTCACTCAAGTAATTGATTGCAGCTTTATTCTACATGAACTCATGATTTTGTAACTTAAACGGGTTCTAAAACCCTGCTTCCAATTAAATGAATTGAACTGTCTTTGTTTGTAATGTAGAACGTCCGTTTTAACGCCTGGGCTGACACAAGGGGCTGGGCGTTTTGCACCTCATTTGTACCAACCTAGGCATATTTGGCTTGTACCCAGCGTTGGTCTAACGTGTGCTTAAGGTCAGGAAGAGCCTGAAGTATCACCTTCTGGGCCTCCTGTCACTCAGACTTATCCTTGGAGTTGGTTCACACTATTAATTCGTTCAACCATGACAGTGCCCTGGAAAACCAGTGGTATGGTGGCCACAGTGGCGGCGTCAGCTTCACAGGTGAAGCTTAGATCAAAGTACCCCTTATAGGGACGGTTTCTATAAAACCAGCTGGCAGCATCACCACCTGGCCAAGTCAATAATGGCTTTCTCTGTATATGGGAATAATTTCCCATATTTGATCTGAAGGTGAAATATATCTGGGATTGGGGGAGAACGAGTGGGCTGCAAGGCACTTCCTGGGCACATGCCAGGTGGATGGAGAGATCTTTAGGCGAAATGAACTGCTCTGATGATTTAGTGGGACTGGAAAAACCAGTCTGAACAAGTTTTCATGCTGGATAGAAAATGCTGAATGGGATTTCACTGATGCCCCACACAGGAGCAGCTGGCAGAGAATCCGAGGTCATTGGGGTGTGAATGGGGGAGGTAGGCTTAGGCAAGCTAAACTCTTTTTTACTTTTTAATTGAAAATTGCTCAAAAGTTACTTGAAGTGGAAAGAAAAGATTGATGACCACTTGTAAGTTGGATTTCCTCAATACTTTTTTGAAAGAGACGAATCTATTTAATTATCTGCTGAATGCTATTGCTTGGAGGCGCAGAAGTTATCTGAATCCAAAGACATTAATGATTTTGATGCTCAGATTACTCTTCGTTATGCCTTTAAGCCCTACATGGAGTTGTATTCAATTCTGATACCAGCGATGAATGAGGAAAATGATACACCCAAATGTTAAATTACCTCTGGCTCTGTGCTGTCACTTTAAGTGCCAAATCCAAGTCTGCGGGAGCCACACAATTAATCTGACTGTGGTGTCTCTCCCACTAAGGAATTCCCTTGGACGTATGGCCCTCATTTTAATATGCTAATATTAAACAGGTCATTTGTTATTTTTATAAGAATATGTTGCATTATGCCAATCATTGCTCTAATACAAGCTCTAAATCTAAAGTTTATTCAGTGAGCTGCAAGAAAGTAGCAGATTTGGGAAAGTCACGGCTGGAGTAGAACTGGAATTTTATACATCTGCCTCTTTTAAAAAATCCCAAGTACAGAAAACTCTGACTTACCTTCCATCAGGTGGAACGATTACAATCCAGCTTCACCTCTGGAGATTCAGCGAATATTAGCTAAGGATAAAGTGTTTGTGACTCAGCATTCCCTGAAGAAATGGAAGCCAAGTTGGTGCCCAAAATAGTAGTGAAGCTATACGCTCAACAGTTAGTATTCCAATAACTTCATATTACCTCTGGCAATATCCTGAATGATCAGGGTTTAGATGGTGATGCATATTATAAATTTGATAGAATCCAGCCCTCATGTATGAATATAAATCTAAACTTTATAAGTTAGGTAGACACATTAGAGGTCCAAACAATAAAGCCCATGGACGCTTATTTTACTGAATGCGCATATACTGATATAAAAGTAAATAAGCTTAAAATGTGTGTAATTATTAACAGCAGGGCACTAATTTAATATTGTCTCACTAAATTGGTGAAGTGACTAAGCCTCGTTCCCAACATTGATCATCAGAAAATCTATAGTATGGCGATCCCTCAGTCCACTACTTCATAAGGAGCATGTGGTGATTTGCTGCCGTGGTTTAGCTCACTGGTATTATTCAATCATGCCATTGCTTACTAAAACAAAATTATTAATTTCTTGTTGGGACTCAATTTATGATAGCTCATGGAGTCAAAGCTGGTTTTGAGGAAAATATGTTGGAAATCCTCAGACAAATCCTTCCATTATTTTATACTCATAAGGATGGTTTCCTGGCGCTTTAACTCAGGGGTTTAAAACCTATAATTTAAAAATGGTATTGCCCATAGGTTTTTAGCGGATTTGGACCATACATGGAAGCTACCTAAACAGATTGCCTAGTCTACAGATATCCACTATATGCTAGTCATAATTTAACCAATCCGGTACTTTTCTTTCTCGTTGAAAACACTTTTGCAACCCATTCAATTCAAGACTAAATCTAGTTTGATAATCTCATAGAGGGGATTAGTCTGCGCCCATGTCTGGGAGCAGTTGGGCAAGCAAGGCAGGAGGAGCAGGCGGAAGGCCCACGGCCTCTAACGTTCAAAAACGCCCCAGAGAATCTGGTGGAATAGAAAAAAATCTAAAAAAACTGGCGGTCACAATTTCCCCGGAGTTACTCGCATGGCAAGCATGATGCAACCAGTACATCAACACGCCACATTCCCAGCCACTTTTGTCGGTGGAATTCGGAGTCCGTGTGTATCTGGACATCCAAAAAAGGGCCCTATGTGAAAATTTTTGTGAAGATGTACACAAAATTTTCCCAACCGCGGTGTACGTTGCACCTCACTCCATGTCACACGGTTGGCTGGACCTAGGTTTTGAAGGCAAAATAGCAGCAGACGAGGCTGCAGCAGTGCACATAGTGGTTGACCTCCCCGAAGGGCAACGGGTTGTCAAAACTAAATGCACCAGATGGACAAAATCAAACCAAATTTTCCTCACATTTGACTTTTTGCCTACTACGGTAAAACATAACATTTTGGGGCAACACCTAAAAGATGGTCTCGCCATATACGGTGAAATACAATCTTTTGAAAAGCAACATTTCACGCTGATGCCACACCTGTGCACCAGCAAAGCCATCGCAGTTCTAACCCCAACTGAGGAGATCGTGAAGGACCTAACCCAGATCCTGCACTCCACCTTTATTGACATCGCAGGGCACACCACCCACCTATTCCGTGTAACCGTGGACAGCGCGCCCCCCATTTGCACCCACTGTGATGCGTTCAGCCATAAGGCGCACGCATGCCCCATCAAAGAGGGCGTCACATTCCAAGTGCACCCCTCGGTGGCCATGGCCAGCGGAGAGGCGCACTACGAACCAACTGCAAGCACCAAGGAGGCTTTCCCGTGGGGAGCACAAGGCTGCTACCTATTGGTAAAGCCCATCTCCCCGCAGGAGTGGAAGAAGGCCAAGCAGGCCTGTAGGACCGCGGCCAAGGAAGCGGCCAAGGCCACCACCACCATCCCACACTCACAACGCCAGGAGGACATGGAAACCTTCGCGGTGGAAGCAACTCAGGAATCCATCACCCAATCAAATTGGGAGGCCCATGCAGAATGGGCCACTCAATCTGAGGATCCAATGAGATTTGATCTAACCCAATCGCTGCACCCAAGCCCTGGTCGAAACTGACTTGGGACCTATCCCAACCAAAAATTTTTTTTGACCCACTTGATAGTGCACTGAACTTATCCGCACCGCAAAAAATTCGTCCGACGTCAGGAAAACAAAAAGCGAAGGCCAAAGCCAACGTGACTCTTTCCGCAAAAATTAACAAAAACCCTGATAGCATTGCTGCTAATACCCGCACTGCTGTGAAAGCCCGTGGGGACCTGGAAGAGGCTGGTGGGCCCGGGGGCCACCCCCTCGCACCTAAGGTGCAATGGGGAAACCTTCACTCTAGGGATGCTGAATATCGCTGGACTCAAGGCCTCCCCATCCCGGGCTAGGAAATGAGTTTTTACAAAATAATTTACCCGTGGATATCCTGGCCATCCAGGAAACCCACTGTCCATGAGGTTCCGAGGAAGCTTGGAAAACAATGTTCCTTTCATCCCTATCCTTTTGGTCAAAGCACTGTGGGGTGCTATTCAGAAAAACAATTTTTTCAAATTTACATCTTCAGAAACATTCCTAAATGGCCGAGTGCTCGTTGTCACCTTCTCATGGGCTGATGTTGCACACATAATCATCAACATTTACACCCCAAACGGTGCACAAGAGCATCAGGAATTTTTCTCGTCAGTCAAATCCCTCCCACTACCCCCAATTCTTTCCTTATTGGTGACATGAACTGTTGGCTAACCTCACCAATGGACCGGTGGCTGCCCTCACCCCACGCCCCACAGGGTCACGTAGAACTACGCGTTCTAAAAGCCACCCTTGGGTTAATGGATGTGCTGCTGCGACATGCCCCACTGCTCGAAAACATGACGCGTCCCCACATCCACAACGGCCAATTAAGGTCCATGACCTGCATCGACCTTATTCTAGCGCCAGCAAAATTCCAACCCCACATCTCCCACTTCAAAACAACGAAAATGGAATTTTCCAACCACTGACTGGTCTCAATAACATACCACTTACCCGTCACAGTTGCAAAGGCCCCACATTGGTGCAAAATCCGCCCCCAGAGCTCGCGTCGCCAGGATTTTCCACGTGGGTGGAAGAGGCAACTTTGGCAAAATCATTTGTTGCACTGTTTTTTGCGGACCCCATTTCCACATGGGCAACTTTCAAAGAAGACACCATCCACCACTATAGACATCTCTCATCCAGACGCTCACGAGCCACATCAGCAGTATATTGTGCGCGCTGGCAGAATTGGCCCACTTGGAGTCCAACATTTCAGCCTCAGGATATAGCCCTGCATGGGGCCAGAATTGGGCGGAGGCAGCCGCCTACCTCAACGCACTTGAAAGGCAACACAAACATTGGGTTTGTGTCCAATACAGGGCCACACGCATCACTAAAGGTGACAAGTGCACCACATACTTCTTCAAAAAATTTTTTGCACCACGCCAGAGCATGGCCTGCACACAGGTGTGAATATCAGATAATTCTATTGTGGACACACTGGCTGAAGTGGCAATCGAAATGCAAATATATTACTCCAAGTTATACCAAGCTGAGCCAATTCAGCTGGCCAAAATAGCGGAATTTCTTGACAGAGCTCATATCTGCACCATTTTCTGATACCCAGAAATAATGAATTTTAATTTTTAATTTTTAAATTTATTGCGGGGAAGGCCGACCATGGGACGGACACTTCCGAATATGACTCAGACGAGACAAAACTTAGTACCAGGTGAGGCACCCCAGAGAAGCGATGCTATCTCTTATTGCCAGCGGGAACGCCACTTATGGGAAGGGGAGGGAACGTGTGTAGGGGACGTAGCCACTATTGAGCACGTGTGGAGGAAGGGGTCTGATTTGATGAACCAGACTGGGAACCAGGAGGAGACCAGCTGCCGGCGACGTGGTGGGAGATATCCAAACATCCACGCTTGAAAGTGATCCACCAAATGAGACCGGAATCTGTGGACAGCTTCAGGGAGGGTGGGGATGGATCCGGCGATGGCATCCAAGACAATCGTGTGGATAGTCCACATGGCGATTGCAACCACCAGAGCACGGAGGGAGGGTGGGAGGGGGAGGCCATTGATGAAGCAAACATATCTCTTGACAGACTGAAGGGATGTGTTTGATCCTGGCCTAGCAGACGTTGGACTTCGCGCCATATTACTTTAGAGGTGGGGCACTTCTCCAGGCGGTGAAACAGCGTTCCATACTGGCCACACATGACACAGGATGAGTGTAAAGCATTAGAGCGCTCAGCTGTACTATACACCCGCCTCAGGCAGCGCCACACACGTGAACGGACTTGAGGCTGCAACAGAAGATGGTGTGCGTATTTCCAAATAGTCTTTTGGGTCTCAGTGTAATAAGGGATGTCCATCATGTCCAGGTAGTCCACCCTGGATAGGACTTGGGGTCGAATGGGGATCACGCCATCATGGATGAATAGCCCCTATACCTCTTGAGTGAACTGAGGAGAGGGGCGGCCTTCAGGTTGTAAACCCACTAATATGAATTCTCTCATTATGCGCTTCGCATGGAGAGTAGGATTCGTTTGTAGTGGGTTTTGGTCCCGTGAGGACCTGTGGCTGATGTGTGTGATGCGAGGTATTTCATCAGGGAGTGGGGTTTGATGGATTGTTGAGGCCCGAGGCTCGGGAGAAGTTGGAGCAGGCCGCGCGGGACCAGTGTTGGGATGGGAGTGTAGGAGCAGTGACGGCTGCAATCCAGGTGCCTAGGATCTTGGCGGCATGGGCTTTGAAGTCAAGTAGGCCCATGCCACCATGATGATGAGGGCCAAACATGACCTCTAGCCGTACTGGTGGAGGGCGGCCTGACCAAAGCCAACCTTGTAGCAAAGCATACAGGGATTTGAAGAAGCTTGGGGAGAAGGGATGGCGTGGGCTCCAAACCAGACTTTGGATAGGAGCATAGAGTTGGCAAGAACAACCCTGCCAGTGAGGGTAGTAGGGTGGGCTCTGAGAGAGGCGATTCGATTTGTCACGTTGTCCAGTATATGGCCCTCCATTACTGCTGACGCGTATCCTCCTGCATCCAACCACACGCCCAGATGGCGTACCGGTCCTATGGTAGGTCGCGGCACAAAGGGGAGCACCAGTGGAGTGGTGTGTTTTGAGTTAGTAAGGCGTGGACTTGGGCGAGCAGCTGGGCTGGGTTGGGAACTACTTGCTGGGGCCCAGCAGTTCTGAAACCGACCAAGGAGGATAATTTCAGTTTTGGAGGCGTTCAGTGCCGCGTTGCTTACCCGGGAATATTCCTGGATGAGGGCTTCAAGCGCGCGTGCATTTTTTTAATTAGACACCCCCACCACGCAATCATCTGCAAATGCCATCATCTTGACTGGGTTTTGGCCTGGCACATGGACCCCAGTGAGTTGGGCATTCACATTTCGCAGTAGTGGGTCAAGGTTGAAGTTGTATAAGAGTGGGCTCAGGGGGTCCCCTTGTCGCAGGCCCCTTTGAGGATGGACTACTTCCGTTAGGAAACCTGGGCCGCGCACAGCCATTGTTGCAGATTCCGTGAGCAGCATCACCCAGTTAATGAAGCGGGGAGGTAGGCGGAATTGTTGGAGGCAGGCCCTAAGGTATTCCCAGTTTACTCTATCATAGGCCTTTTGTTGGTCCAAGATTAAAAGTGCCCCAGAGGCTGTGGACTGACACACATTAGCCACAGAGTGCACGTTATCCCAAATTGACCTTTGAGGATGAAACCGAATTGTTCTGGAGAGATGGTGGCAGATGCTACAGTCCCTAAACGGTTAGCCATGATTTTAGTTAAAATTTTGGTGTCTGTGTTTGTTAGAGAAATGGGGCGCCAGTTGGCTAAGTCTAGCCTATCCCCTTTCTTGAACTGTTGACTGTAAAAGCCTCATGTCCTCCTGGTAGGAGGCGCGTTTCCAACAGGCTTTGGTTGAGTGAGGCTAGCAGCAATGGGGATATGTATTTAAAATATTTTTTGTAGAACTCATATGGAATGCCATCTGGGCCTGGGCATTTTCAGTTTGGCGCACCGCGAATGGCTGTCCATATTTACTCAGAGTAATTAAATTCATTATTTCCGGGTATCAGAAAATGGTGCGGATATGAGCTCTGTCAAGAAATTCTGCCATCTTGGCCAGCTGAATTGGTTCGGCTCAGTATAACTCGGAGTAATATCTTTGCGTTTCAATTGCCACTTCAGCCGGTGTGTCCACAATAGAATTATCCGATCTTCGCACCTGTGTGCAGGCCACGCTCTGGTGTGGTGCAAAATTTTTTTGAAGAAGTATGCGGTGCACTTGTCGCCTTTAGTGATGCGTGTGGCCCTGTATTGGACACAAACCTGATGTTTGTGTTGCCTTTCAAGTGCGTTGAGGTGGGCTGCTGCCTCCGCCCACTTCTGGCCCCATGCAGGGCTATATCTGAGGCTGGAATGTTGGACTCCAGGTGGACCAATTCTGCCAGCGCACATGATATAACCGCCGATGTGGCTCGTGAGCATCTGGGTGAGAGATGGCGATAGTGGTGGATGGTGTCTTTTTTGAAAGTTTCCCATGTGGAAATGGGGTCCGCACAAAACGGTGCAACAAACAATTTTGCCAAAGTTGCCTCTTCCACCCACGTGGAAAATCCTGGCGACGCAAGCTCTGGGGGGCGAATTTTGCACCAATGTGGAGCCTTTGCAACTGTGACAGGTAAGTGGTATGTAATTGAGACCAGTCGGTGGTTGGAGAATTCCATTTTCGTTGTTTTGATGTGGGAGATGTGGGGTTGGAATTTTGCCGGTGCTAGAATAAGGTCAATGTGGGTCATGGACCTTAGTTGGCCGTTGTGGATGTGGGGACACGTCATGTTTTCGAGCAGTGGGGCATGTCACGGCAGCGCATCCATTAACCCAAAGGGTGGCTTTTAGAATGCAGAGTTCTACGTGACCCTGTGGGGCGTGAGGTGAGGGTGGCCACCGGTCCGTTGGTGAGGTTAGCCAACAGTTCATGTTGCCGATTAGGAAAGAATTGGGGGGTAGCGGGAGGGATTTGACCAACAAGAAAAATTCCTGATGCTCTTGTGCACCGTTTGGGGCGTAAATGTTGATGATTGTGTGTGCAACATCGGCCCATGAGAAGGTGACAACGAGCACTCAGTCATTTAGGAATGTTTCTGAAGATGTAAATTTGAAAAAATTGTTTTTCCAAATTAGCACCCCACAGTGCTTTGACCAAAAGGATAGGGATGGCAGGAGCATTGTTTTCCAAGCATCCTCGGAACCTCGTGGACAGTGGGTTTCCTGGATGGCCAGGATATCCACGGGTAAATTATTTTATTAAAAACTCAGAATCCTAGCCCGGGATGGGGAGGCCTTGAGTCCAGCGATATTCAGCGTCCCTAGAGTGAAGGTTTCCCCCATTGCACCTTAGGTGCGAGGGGGGGGCCCCCTGGCCCACCAGCCTCTTCCAGGTCCCCACGGGCTTTCACAGCAGCGCGGGTATTAGCAGCAACGCTATTGGGGTTTTTGTTAATTTTTGTGGAAAGAGTCGCGTTGGCTTTGGCCTTCGCTTTTTGTTTTCCCGACGTCAGACAAATTTTTTGCGGTGCGGATAAGTTCGGTGCACCGTCGAGTGGGGCAAAAAAATTTTTTTTGGTTGGGATAGGTCCCAAGTCGGTTTCAACTGGGGCTTGGGTGCAGCGATTGGGTGAGATCAAATCTCCCATCGGATCCTCAGATTGAGTGGCCTGTTTGGCTTGGGCCTCCCAATCTGATTGGGTGATGGATTCCCAAGTTGCTTCTGCCGCGAAGGTCTCCATGTCCTCCTGGCGTTGTGAGTGTGGGATGGTGGTGGTGGCCTTGGCCGCTTCCTTGGCTGCGGCCATATGGGCCTGCTTGGCCTTCTTCTGCTCCTGCGGGGAGATGGGCTTTACCAATAGGTAGCAGCCTTGTGCTCCCCACGGGAAAGCCTCTTTGGTGCTTGCGGTTGGTTTGTAGTGCGCCTCTACGCTGGCCATGGCTGCCAAGGGGTGCTCTTGGAATGTAACGCCCTCTTTAATGGGGCACGCGTGTGCCTTATGGCCGAACACATCACAGTGGGTGCAAATGGGGGGCGCGCTGTCCACAGTTACCCGGAATGGGTGGGTGGTGTGCCCTGCAATATCAATAAAGGTGGAGTGTGGGATCTGGGTTAGGTCCTTTGCAATCTCCTCAGTTGGGGTCAGAACCGCGATGGCTTTGCCAGTGCACAGGTGTGGCATCTGTGTGAAACGTTGCATTTCAAAAGATTGTATTTCGCCGTATATGGCGAGACCATCTTTCAGGTGTTGCTCCAAAATGTCACGTTTTACCATAGTAGGCAAAAAGTCAAACGTGAGGAAAATTTGGTTTGATTTTGTCCATCTGGTGCATTTAGTTTTGACGACCCATTGCCCTCGGGGAGGTCGACCACTACGCGCACCGCTGCAGCCTCATCTGCTGCTATTTTGCTTTCAAAACCTAGGTCCAGCCAACCGCGTGACATGGAGTGAGGTGCAACATACACCGCGGTTGGGAAAATTTTGTGTACATCTTCACAAAATTTTTCCCATAGGCTGTTTTTTGGATGTCCAGATACACATGGACTCCGAATTCCACCAATGAAAGTGGCTGGGAATGTGGCGTATTGATGTACTGGTTGCATCGTGCTTGCCACGCGAGTATCTCCGGGAGAAATTGTGACCGCCAGTTTTTTTAGATTTTTTTCTATTCCACCAGATTCTCTGGGGCGTTTTTGAACGTTAGAGGCCGTGGGCCTTCCGCCTGCTCCTCCTGCTTTGCTTGCCCAACTGCTCCCAGACATGGGCGCAGACTAATCCCCTCTATGAGATTATCAAACTAGATTTAGTCTTGAATTGAA